>JBBUKS010040261.1:0-10620 GCA_038050645.1 Hedychium gardnerianum | reverse complement strand
TGATTTGAGTGTAAGAATTCTACCAATTCTTACCCAACAATGGTCCAACTAATGCCTCTTGAAGGCTTCATGAAATGAAATTCAAGTAATCGACTGATTCTAAAAATTGACCTCTGTATCCTCCACCAAGTATCAACTTGGTCTCATTGATGGTATACAACTAATGCAGCCTCCTTTGCGTCAGTGGGTCATGTACATGTATGTATCTCCATGGTTATCTAACCACACACGAGCGACCCAATGGTCGTAATCTCCATGAAATAGAGTAAGTTGGTCCTTTATTGATTGTCCAACTATGACATACAATCTCTATCCACTACCCAGCTAGCTAGTTTGGGTTGGTATAGTTGGTGACATTCCCTGAGACTGTAATCTCGGACCTCTCATAGGGGTGTGATTAGCCTAACTTATGCTATCAAACTCAACCTCAGTCGGAACCCCAGAAAAAAATTACCTCTTGGCATCAGATCTAGGTCCCATTGACTCAACAGGTCATCTTCGTGGTCACGAACAGTGGCTGGCCTACCTCAAGTCATACATATAACATACATCTAGGTAAGAATTAATAGAATATAGGTTACCTATTATACAACTTACCTCCTATAGCTCAAAAAATATCCTACCGCTGTCTTGTCTCAAAACTCGAAAAGTCACATCGAGAAAACAAATCATGATATCCAAAATAATAAAATAGGTTTTTGTAAACCTAGCTATGATACCAATAAATTGTCACACCCCGGAAGTATACATGCCCGTAGATACGGACGATACTCCCTTGTGACAATCACAGATACAATATGGCATGAGTCCACAAAACTCAACCATAACACAACTACGTAGAATAGGTTATACAAACCAAACAGGGTAGGAAAATATAAGGTCTACTCGACCATGAAAACCCAAAGACACCACTGCGAGCCGGCTCGGCTTAACACTCCAAATACATAATAGAAAAAAACCAAAAGTCCAGATATGACTTAATTATTACAACGCCAGTACAATAAATAAACACGGAAGAAAAATAACCGAAGTTGAAAAAAGAAAATCGTAGCTCGATGTGAATGGGATAGCACGGGCTGATATCCTCCAAGCGACCCAATCAACAAATACCTGCTAACCTAGAAATAATAATGGAAGATAGGGGTGGTGAACACAAAAGAGATACTCAGTGGGTATAAGAAGATAGTGCATGAACAATAAAGTATACAAGGATTCAAGGGTATACAGTCTCAAAGGAGGAATATACTCACCAACCATAAGTACACAAGTATTCATCTACTATACCATCACCCTACTCAACTGCATACAGTATCATGAGTAGTAACAGGTAATGAATATCATGGGTACTACATCTCATAAGCATGTGTTAGGACCAAGGGAATTTTGATATCTCCACAATGGTATGATATTGTCCACTTTGGGCCTAGACCCTCATGGTTTTTCTCTTGGGCTCTACCCAAAAGGCCTCATACCAATGGAGAGATCTTTCCCTTAGAAGTTCATGATCTTTTCCATGTATTTTCAATGTGGGACTTTGTTTGCAACCTTGCAAACCCAACAGTAGAAGCAGTCCCATTGGCCCGAATAATGGAGGAGACGGTCATGAAGTTCATGTGGCAGGACCTCGTTTGTCAATTCAGGATACCACATAAATTGGTCTCAAACAATGATCGACAGTTTTAGGGTAGTAGGTTGAAGGAATGGTGGGAGGGACTTGGTATCCAGCAAGCTTTCACATCGGTTGCTTACCCCCAAAGCAATGGACAAGTTGAGGTGGTCAATCAGGAAATAGTCCGAGGACTCAAGATCAAATTAAACCACGTCCAAGGCAATTGGGTAAGCGAATTATCCAGCATTCTCTGGGCTTATCGGACCACCCCGCAAGAAAACACGAGAATTACTCCCTTCCACTTAGTCTATGGTAGAGAAGCCTTAGTTCCGGTGTAAATCGGAGAAGAATTGACTCAAAGAGCAGCTTAAGGGGCAAACTATGAGGGTCTCCGTCTCCTCGATCTCGACTTGATTACGAAAAATTGAGAAAAGGCTGTCACCCAACTCATGGCGTACTAGAAAAGGATGGGCAAAACTACAACAAGCGAGTCATCTCCCATTCCTTTCAAGTCGGAGACTTGGTTTGGAAAAAAATTAAACATATGGGAGACGTTGGCAAGCTAAATCCGCAATGGGGAGGACACTTTCGGGTCATTTGTAAGTTAGACTCTGGGTCCAACCACCTACAGAACTCTGAAGGCAAAGATCTTGACCGACCGTGAAGTGTCAACCATTTGAAGCCCTATTATTCTAGTATCCTTAACGAACATATTCTTTTTCTTAAAAGTAATCCTGTGCTTTTTCTTCTTGCAATGCAAAAGCATCTCTTTTCATAGAGTCGAGGTACCCTCGCATCTTTTTCAGGTCTCAACCTCCCCCGACCGCGACATCGTCGGGTTTAAGCGATTACACATTGTATTGCCTCGTCCTTTGAAGGGCCCAAACTCCCTCAGCTTGGACATAGTCAGGGTCAAGATCTCGGTTGTGAAATCAACCTCCCCTTTGCCCAAGGGTCGAGCGTATATCGTATCGCCGCGCCTATTTTAGGGCTCAATCTCCCCCGACCACGATATTGTCGGGGTTGAGCTTTCCCGGCTACGATTAGACATTATATCGCTCTGTCCTTTGAAGGGACCAAACTCCCCTGGCTTGGACATAATCGGGGTCGAGATCCCGTCTACAATATCAACCTCCCCTTTGACCAAGTGTCGAGCGTATATCATATCATCACGTCCTTTTCAGGGCTTAACCTCCCCCAACCGCTGCATTATCGGGGTCAAGCTTTTTTGGCTACGATTAAACATCGTATTGTCCCGTCCTTTGAGGGGCCTAAACTCCTTCGGCTTGGACATATTCGAGGTCGAGATCCTGGCAGCGATATCAACCTCCCCTGTGCCCAAGGGTTGAGCGTATATTATATCGTCGCGCCTTTTTTAGGGCTCAACCTCCTCCGACTACAACATTGTAGGGGTCGAGCTTTCTCGACTATGATTACATATCGTATCGCCCCATCCTTTGAAGGACCCAAACTCCCCCGGCTTGGACATAGTTAGGGTCGAAATCCCGACTACGATATCAACCTCCCCTTTGCCCAAGGGTTAAGCGTATATCGTATCACCGCATCCTTTTTACGGCTCAACCTCCCCCGACCGCGACATTGTCGGCGTTGAGCTTTCCCGACTACAAGCACACATCATATAGCCTTGTCCCCTTTAGGGCCCAAGTTCCTCCCAACGAGGCATGGTCGGTGCCAGGGCCCCCTTCTCATTCGAGGCTCCCATTATGATTGTAGGGGTCGACACCCAATATAGTCGGGGTCAAAGTTTATATGGCAATGATCAAAATACAAATTTAATTACACTAGAAAAAGCTACAGAAGATCATCAATACATTATGATTGCAGGGGTCTCTCGAAGAAGAAGTTGAAAACAACAACATTACAACAAAAATCAGGTGAAATCCGCTATGTCTTTGATAGGGAGGTGGTCGGTGATATGATTTTGACTGATAGGAGGTAAGGGTGCGCCAGCAGGAAGGTGACCGCCATCCTGCAACTGTCGGAGGGTACCATTAATCCCATGTTGTACCATCCGCACCAGACGGAGGGCAACCATGTTGTAGAATTCCTCCGACCTCAGGAATTCTATCTTCTTGGAAATCCAGCATGCCTCCTCCCCGACCTGGTATTCTTGGAGTTCATCTATTGTGCCCTCGGAGAAATCTTCGACAGCTTCTACAGTAGCATGAGCAGCCTGCAATTCTTATAGCCGGGACTCCGTCGAAGCCCGGTAAACTTCTAAGGCCTTTCTGGACGACTCTCCTGCTTCTTGCAAGGCCGCCTCTGCTTTAACTTCTATCTCAGTCCAGAAGGTTTCTATCTCCTCCAGTCGAGCCTCCGCCAATGCTTGAGACGACTCAAGTGACGTATGAGTTGCTCTCAACTCCACATTCAGTGACCCAAGTACCTCTCGACCAGCTTCTAAATCAGGGCTGTAACCGCCTGGGTCCTTGCCTCCTCCAGCTTCTTCGCCCGGATTTCTATAGAGACCTTTGCCATCTCTCACTCCTCCTCTTTAGCTGCTTTTGCAGCTTCCTCCTTTCCTCCTTCAAGGCCCGCACCTCGGCCTCCAGAGAATTGACCCGACACCTCTCAGTGCTCAGGTCATAGACCACTTGAATCTTCTCGACGCGCAGGTCCGCATTCATCCTTCTCACTAGGACAAGCTTTGCCTAGATAGAGGCTGGATCAGCAATCAAATTCTTCAATCGGGCAACCTCCGCCCAAGCTTCATCCACCATCATCTGCAGGCCAATCACAAGGTCAGCAGACGAGGTTAACGCTAGTTGTGCCTCCAACTCTGCCACTGGGGCAGTTATCTCTCGGCGCCCTCACCACAGTTCGACGAAGTGTCTGTTGAACACCATCAGTTTGGACAAGTGCTCGACCCCGGTCGCCATCAGCTCCTCAACTAAACCCCTGAAGGGTAAGTCCCTAGCTACCTCCTCTCCAGCTGTTCACCTGGTCGCCACGGTGAAGGACAATTTCTAGCCGACCATCCCCAGGAGTTTCTCCTCCTTGTGAGGCTTCCTCCACAACAAAAGCAGGCTCCTTGCCCTCCCGATGGCCTGGAGAGCTAGGGGGAGTAAGGAGATGTGATGGGCCACCCCTTTCCGCAAGTGAAGCCCTAGTCCTACCCTCCAACAAGGGCGTTGTGGCATGAGGAGAGGTGGAATTGCCCCTGGATGGGTAGTTCTCTGAATCAGGCGGAGAAGTTAGAAGATGAATTGGTAAAGGCATGGGCCCACTGTCAGTTCAAGTCCTGACCTAGGAAGTCATCGACCCCGTAGTAAGAGTCAGGGTCCGGGCTCTTGAAGGCAAAATCAGGATTGGGTCTGGTTGTTGAGACAGCTGGGTTGTACAACGCGACGAGGAGCGACGCCTCTTTCGGGTTATCCTCAGAGGGGTCCCCGACTCATCGGAGGCTACCCTTTCTGTGACAGGTGGAGGAATGATTGACAGTTCGACGGCTGGTGACACGGCCGTTGGAGGGACAACCACCCCTATTGGGATCGATGGTACGACACATGAGGTCCCTTCCTATCGACGCACGTCCTCTATAGTTAGGTCGACAATCTCGACCCTACGCACTTCCAACTCCTCCGCTGACGGAAGTCTCGCTTTGTTTAGAGTCACTTGCAACATGGTAGCAGCTGCATGGAAAAAAGAAAGTCTTTAGTTAGAAACCAAAGATATAATGAATACAAAATCTTACCGAAGGAAGCGCGCAGAGGAGTCAAAACGGGACTCAGCCCGAATAGATGCAGCAAACCCTCCTTAAGCAGCGGAGTGCTGTCAAAACTCAACTCCTTCATTTTTCAAAAATCTGGGAAAACCCTCACTCTAAGTGGTGGTTCCTCAAAGTGGGTGACTCGGACATCCGGGGTTGCCATCGAGTTGGCCAAAATACAGGGCTAGTGGGCTTTATGAAAAAAAATTAGGGTTTCCACCCCTTATGAGAGGAGGGAAGGTACTTCAAAAGGTTAACCCCAATTCTGACAAAAGAGAAAAATACCTCATCATCTATTTTCTTGGGGTAGAAGAAATAGTGGAAGACACGAGGAGAAAGAGGAATGCGATATAACCGGAAAAGAATAAAAATACCGTTTAAAATCCTAAAGGAGTTCAGGTTCAACTGAGACAAGGGAATACAAAAGTATTGAGATACTTCTACAAAGAAAGGAGGAATGGGGAATTAGAGCCCATTCGCTAACTACCTCCTGAAGAAAGTAAGACATCCTGGTGGAGAGCGATATGAACGGTCATTGCCATTAGGCAGCCTCAGAAGATGGTCGGCGGGGATATCATAGGTTGTCCTTAACCTATCTAAAGAACCATTTGTGAAACCAGACACTATCGACCTATACCAAGGGGAGGACGATGAAAATCCAGCAGCTAATTTTATGGGGAACAGGGGAGGTAAAGAAACTGACTGTCCGAAAAAAGGATGGACGGTGAACTTACAAAAAAAGGCAGAAGAGGACAGGAGTAATCGAAGATGAAACAAGTGCAGACGGCGAACACGGAGACAAAAATCACACAAGGAAGATAAGGTCATCCTACTAAAGGACATATATATATTGCATTCGCTCAATCCCAACCGTCAAAAACCTACTATCAAAAAGGCGGGATGGATATTAAGCCATTGGATCAGACGTGAGGATAATGCCAAAATCTCTACAATCATCACAATCTTGGCGACCACTCGTTATCCTCGCAGATGGTCACATCATATTAATACGACACAACCTAGGCAACATGCTGACACACTCAAGTCAAAAAACCAAGACAGATTGAGCGTAATGGGCATTTAAAAAGTCGTGGTCATGGTTAATGATATCAAATCCTGCATTTAATGTAAACTCTTGGGGTCAAATCAAAAAAAATACCACGTGGCCACACATTGACCATACATTTATCCAGTTAGTCGGACTGATGCCTCCTTCGACTAGACTTGAAGGGAAGACATGTGATATGGGAGGTAATCGAGAGATGCCACGTGGTGCATAAGTCAACATAGAAACAGAGATGATAGTCAAAAGAGACCAGTAGCCTCGGCTCCTAGGATCTCCCGACTCCCAGTAGCCCCGGCTTCTGGGTCTCCTGATTCCCAAAAGCCTCCGGTTCTTGGGACTCCCGACTACCAACAGCCTCCTGTCTACCAACAACCTCCTGGCTCCTGGATCTCCCGTCTTCCAATAGTGCTTGGTTACTTGGGTCATGGTCATAATGTCCCCCGCATCTCTTGGAAATCGATAGTCGTTGCTTCAAAATAGACGCAGAAAATGAGGGCGTTACTCAGCAGAGAATGTGAGAACATAGTCATTTACCCTAAAAAATAGGAGTAAATGGAGTAATATGGGCGGAGATAGCGGAGCACATGCAGAACGTGGAGGTTAATCCACGTTGAGGATAACGTGGGCGGAAATTGGCAATTTGATCTCGCCTAGGAACGCCGACACGTGACTCACCGATGTGATGACGCTAAGGTTGACTTTCATCATTGATCTTCAGGAAATAAGAAGTGTTTTGAAAGAAGTTCTCGTACCTCCACCTGAGAGAAACTAAGAGAGAATGGTTAGAATGACGACCAGGGAATTCCCTAGCGTAGTCACTCTGACGCTCAATTCAGTTGAGGTGGAATGGAGAAGATGAATAGTAGCTAGGGTTTGTAGATGTGTATGTGTGCGTACCTGTGCCTGCGGGGGTAGACAACCTTTTATAGAGTTTGGGGATTAACCTCCACGATCTCCATGCGCTCTGCTATCTCCGCCCACATTACTCTTATTTACTATGGGTAAATGGCTACATTCTCACATTCTCCGCGGAGTAACGCTCTCATTTTCTACATCCATTTTGGAGCAACGACTATCGATTTTCAAGAGATGCGAGGGACATTATGACCATGACCCAGGTAACCGAGCACTATTGAGAGCCGGGAGATCCAAGAGTTAGGAGGCTATTGGTAGCCGAGAGTCCCAGGAACCGGGGGCTACTAGAAATCGGGAGACCCAAGAGCCGGGGCTACTGGGAGCTGGGAGATCCCAGGAGCCGAGGCTACTGGTCGCTTTTGATTGTCACCTATGCTTCTATGTTAAGTTACGCACCACATGGAACCCCCCGATTACCTCCCGTATCACCGTTGTTTCTAGTTTTTCATCTGTGACGTCTCTCACATTGATCTACACTCAGATATGAGCCACCTGTTAATAATTTTCACCTTGGCGAATATTCACTCCTTCAAAGAACACGAGCATCTGAGTAAAACTTCACCTGGATCTCTGGTTTGGGCTTTCTTCCTCTAGCATCTAAAGACAAGGATCTTTGTGGTCACTGACTTTGTCAACATATCTGCAGCATTATTTCCAGTGTCGATTTAATCAAGTAGAATTTCTCCAGAAGTAATCAGCTCTCTGATCTTGTGATATCTCACATCAATATGCTTTATTCTCGCATGATACACCTGATTCTTCGCCAAATAGATATCACTCTGACTATCACACATCAACTTGACTCCACTTTGCTGAACCCCCAGTTCTCTAATTAACCCTGTAAGTTACAAAGCTTCCTTCTCTGCTTTAGCTACAGCCATGTACTCAGACTCCGTAGTCGATAATGCAACTATGGGTTGTATCATCGACTTCCAACAGATAGGTCCTCCCATTATAATGAACACATATCTTGTAGTAGACCTCCTGTTATCTAGATCTCCTACATAGTCTACATCCACGTATCTTGACACAGAAGACTCTTCCGATTGTCTGCAGAACATGATGTGATAATCAGTTGTATTGCTCAAGTATATGAAAATCCACTTCACTGCATCCCAATGCGGTCAACCAGGATTTGAGAGAAACTTGCTCATCGTACTAACTATTTGCGTCAAATATGGTCTCGTACAAACCATGACATACATTAAACAACTAATTGTACTAGCATATGGAACATTTGACATCTTCTAAATCTCCTCATCCGTCCTTGGACATTGTGTACTGGATAACTTAAAGTGATGCGCCAAAGGTGTGCACACTATCTTCGCATTCTTCATGTTGAACCTATCCAACACCTTCTCCACATAGCTATGTTGAGACAACCATAATCTCCATGTATCCCTATCTCTGTGAATTTCAATCCCAAGAATCTTCTTGGCTTCGCCCAAGTTCTTTATATCAAATTTCTTACTCAATAGCCCCTTTAATTTATTGACCTCTTTCTTTTTCTTTACAATAATCAGCATGTTATCGACGTATTGTAATAAGAAATAAGTGATTCATCCTCCAGACTCTTCACATATAAGTAATAGTCATAGTCACATTTCTTACAATCATTTTAAATCATATATGAATCAAAACGCTTGTACCATTGCCTAGAAGACTGTTTCAATCCATAAAGCGATTTCTTCAACATACAGACCAATCGCTCTTGTTTGGGCTGACTAAATCCTTTAGGCTGTGACATAAAAATCCACTCCTCCAAATTCCCATGAAGAAATATCATCTTCGCATCCATTTGCTCCAGTTGTAAATCATGATGTGCACCAAAGACAACACCGCTCTGATTGACATATGTCTCACCACTAGAGAGAAAATCTCATCATAATCAATCCCCTTTCTCTATGAATACCCCTTTGCTACTAACCAAGTCTTAAACTCCACTTCTCCTTCCTTTAACATTGCTTCCTTTTTCTTGAACACTCATTTGCACCCTATATCTCATTTTCCCTCAAAAAGCTCCACGTTTTGTTCTTATGCAATGATTCCATTTCTTCCGTAATAGCACTCATCCATTTATCCTTCTCAGAGCTGTGAACCATCTCCTGAAAAGATGTAGGATCTCAAGTACTGGTGATGAGTGCATAAAACACTAACTCCTCAAAATCATATACGGTGGGTGACTTTATGACCAGCCTCATCCTGCCTCCAGCTATCATCATCAGAGTCATGAGTCTCTTGCTCCACCTGCACAATGTCCTTCTCTTTGTTACTCTATGATATTTCATTTTCATCTCCCTGAGTACTCTGTAACATGATCTTCTCATCAAACATCACATCTCTATTGATCTCTACCTTATTTGCCTTAGAATCCCAAAGCTTGAAGTCTTTAACTCCTTTCTGATACCCCAAAAAATGCAATTTTTCGACTTCGCATCTAGCTTTGATCTTTCCTCACTAGATACGTGCATATAGGATGAACATCTAAACACTCAAAGATGAGAGTAATCTATTAGATTCTCTGTCAATACTTTCTCTGATACTTTGCCTTCTAGTGTTGCCCTTGTTAATCTATTAATGAGATAACATGTCATGTTAACCACTTCCGAGCAAAAAATCTTTGCTAGTCCTGCATTCATCCTAAGACATCTTGTCTTCTCAATGATTATCTTGTTTAACCTTTCCGCCACACTGTTCGGTTGTGGTGTCCTACGAATCAAGAAATATCTTATAATCCTATGTTGCTCACAAAATTCCTGAAACTTTGAATTCATGTACTCAGTTTCATTGTCTGACCTAAGACATTTGATCTTCCTAATAGTCTGGTTCTCCACTTCAGTTTTTCACAGTTTAAACTTCGCAAAAGTTTTTGACTTGTGATGTATGAAGTATACCTAGACCTTTCGTGAGTAATCATCAATAAAACTCACAAAATATAAATGTCTTCCACGTGATGTTATTGTCACGCCTTGGGAGTATATTTATCCGTCGATAAACAAACAGCACCTCCCCTGTACGGGCTAACAATATCCCTGATACATAATCATATAACAAACACATAAATATACCCCACACGGGTATTCACATCCACACAGTGAATAAAATGATAAAAATACCCTACCCGGGTATTTACAACCACACAGTGTATAAATTGATATAACCAAACAGTAAAAATGATCTACATGACCAGAAAACCAAAAAGACATACTATTGCGAGACGACCCGGCTTATGACGCCAAGTACACGATAAGAAATAAATTCGAAATCCAGATACAAATTTACTTAATACAATACAAGAGT
>JBBUKS010040240.1:0-10620 GCA_038050645.1 Hedychium gardnerianum | reverse complement strand
GGCACGACCGAGCTCCTACTCTAGCCAGGGTCGTGCTAGGAGGGCACGACCATGCCAGGAGGGCACAATTATGCCCTTGCTTCAACTAGGCCATGATAGGAGGGCACAACTGTGTCCCTGCTCTAGTAAAACCCATGTCAGGGCTGTGTTAGGAGGGCACGATTGTACTTCATCAGAAGAGCAACTCCATCTTCATGCTAGGGCCATGCCCATAGGCACGACCGTGCACTAGGGCCAGAGCTTCACACGGCCTAACCGTGCCTAAGAGGCATGGTCGTGCCTCAACTGACGCCTCTTTACATGCCTTGGTTGTGTCTCTGAGACACGACCGTGCGGTTGAAAAAGCAAGGGTCGTGCCTCCTGCCTATAAAAAGGGGATTTTCATCTCTTTTGAGATATCGTGGGTTTGGGGTTCAACCCCCTCCTCCCCTTAGGAGGATACCCTAGAGCTCCTTCATCTCGACGATCCGTTCACCTTTGGATCAAAGGAGCACCTCCAACGACGCCAGACTTCATATATAAGCATTCTTTTCTCTCTATTTTAATGTATTGAGTTATAATTTGCTATTTTCCTCATCTATTGGTTGTATTCCCTTACAATGGAGTAGATTCTCCCAATTCTAGAATGTAGGAAGTAATTATAATGTGATGTTAATGTATGAACTATGTATATATCATTTCCTTGTTTCTATGAGATGCTTATGTCTTGTGCTATGTGTGTTGTGTCTTGTACATGTTTGACAAAATATGTATGTGAGTAATGTATGTAGATGTGAAGGATTTATTATCATGTAGAGGAGGTACTTTGGATTATATGACCAGCGGGCCCTTAATGATAGAGGATATCCCTTTAACCAAATTTTCTAGAGTCATCACCTTGAATTTGAGGTTAATCCTCCACAAATAATTAGCTAACTAGAGCTTAATAGGTTTACACTAATTTAATGTTAGGAAGTAACTTATGTAATATAACTGACCCCACATAGTGGGATAAAGCTTGGTTGTTGTTGTTGCTGTTGTTCAAGTGACTTATGTAATATAGCGAATGTATAACCGGGAGGGGGGGGGTCCTCGAGTATCCCTTTAATCGAACTTTCTATGTTACCTCTTATACTTAGTAACATTGAATGAGAATGGTGTAAACACTCCAGTATAACCTTTAATCCTCATTAGGAAGTAACTGAGATGACTCTAGCGATTGTATGACCGAGGGCCCTTAGTGAAAGAATGTATCCCTTTAATTGGACTTCTAAATTCCTTCAGTCCTAATAATTAGTATCAGAGCTCGGACTACCAGAAGGTCTAATCGCCGACTGTGCAAAAGAGTTATGATCTAATCGTGCCATGTGAGTAGAATATTAACCTTGAACAAAAGAAGTGGGGGCTCTTGTGTCTAAATTAAGAGGATCATACACCAGGCAGGAAGTCCTAATGGATAACTAGGTAGAGAAACCCTAGTTGCAGTTAGGCAAGGAAGTTCTAGTAGATCGGATGGATCGAGGGGTAGGAAGACCTACTGGGTCAAGGATCGGACGTCAAATGAATAGACTTTCCACTTAAGAGGGGGTCTTATGGTCCTTCATTTGAGGGACGAGGGGATTGTTGGGGTTGCAAGGTTGCAAACAAAGTCTATTGAAAACACATGGAAAAGATCATGAGCTTATAAGGGAAATATATCTCCATTGGTATGAGGTCTTTTGGGTAGAGTCGAAAAATAAAACCATGAGAGCTTAGGCCCAAAGTGGACAATATCATGTCATTGTGGAGATATCTAAATTTCTTCGGTCCTAACACACATCGCCTCCGCTCTTGGCTAGTACCGATCGGAGGCGAGACTTGTTACTTAAGGAGTTGTCTTGAAGAGCTCGATGTGGATATGAATAAAGGCGAGGTTCGACAACGTCGCTCTAGTTGATGCTCTTTCCTTTACGCATTATTCGTAAGGTATACCTAGAGTAAATGTTATTCTTAAAAGTTTTATTTTATCGATCATGTCTGCATGAGATGTATCGTTATATGCGTGTGGTGTGTGTGATGTAATAATTAGTTTTTGTTATTACTGTTTAATGTCTTTCGCTGTGCATGTTTTATGAAACGTGTTAACCATACACCGCATCGGGCTGCCCAATAGTCACAACACGATTGTGCCCTCTTGGCACGACCTGCCCATGGAGTCTCCTTGAACAAGAGGCATGGTCGTGTCAGGGAGACACGACCATCCTCTAATTTCTGCTCTGCTTTCTGCTTTGCTTGTGTTTCTTTCTCCGATGACCTTCCACGCTCGTGGGCAATCCATGACCAACTCATGTAGGCCAATCCATCTGGAAAGAAGAAAATAAAAATAACAATAAGACTTAAATAAAGATAAAATGAAAAGACCAAAAAAAATAACATCTAAAGTTAACCCTTGGGTTGCCTTCCAAGAAGCGCTTGTTTAAGGTCACAAGTTCGACCCCTAATTTGGATCAACTCGAATCATTTTCCTTGAAGGGGTTGTGTTTCCTTCCTCAATGGCCAACTAGACCCGGAACCTCTCTCTCCATCCTAGACTTTGTCGGGATGATGTACATTTTAGATATGGGTTCGGCCCTTTTTTCCTTGCCATCAAAGTATGATCCTTCTTGTGACTTTTCCTTCTCTTTCAGAGATTTCTTCTTGGTCTCTTCTTGTTTGACTTCTTCGTACCTATTACATTCATTGGATGCAAGAAGAGTATAAGAGGCATTAGATAAATCAAAGTAAGTTTTATCCTCTCCTACTACCAATGAGAGCTTATGATCTTTCATGTCAAAGATAGCTCCTGAAGTGGCCAAGAATAGTCTTCCTAGGATGATGGGGATCATAGAATCCTCCTCCATCTCTAGGACTATAAAATCATTAGGAATTATAAAGTTCACTACCTTAACTAGCATATCCTATAGAACACCCAATGGGTATCTGTGAGAGTGATCTGCTAGTTGTAGTATCATAGTTGTAAGTTTCAAGTCTTTCAATCCCAAATTATTACATAAGGATAGAGGCATGAGGCAACACTGGCCCTAAATCACAAAAATCTTTCTGAATGGTAGTTGTCCCTATAGTGTAGGGAATGGAGAAGCTCCCGGGATCCTTCAACTTATGAGACATTTGATTTGATATGAAGCACTGCACTCCTCAGTTAGGGCTACCGTTTCACCGACATCTTTCATTCGTCTGATTGATAGAATTTCTTTCATGAATTTGGTAAACTTTGACATGCGTCCATAAGAGGAATCTCAATGCATAGTTCTTTGATTTTCTCCAAAAACTTATTAAATTCTTCATCCTTCTTGTCTTTTAAAATTCGTTGAGGGAAGGGTATCAACGGTACATATCTACCCATGGGGCTTCTCTCAATCGGTTTGTCATTCTCAACTTCCTCTTGGATATGATCATTTTGCGAAGAGGAAGGAGTTGACTCTGCAATTGGTGTATGCTCGATCCCTTGTGATGTAGCAGTGAATTCAACTGGATTTTATTCTGGCTTTCCTGGAAATGATCCTTGTGGTCTTGAGGAGGTACTAGCTATTTGCGCTACTTGATTATCAAGAATCTTCAAATGGTTTTCAACATTGTTTATTCTCTCACCAAGTTTCTTGATGTCATTTTTCATTCCCAACTGAGTAGCTTGCATCTCCTCAAGTATTTTTTTCTAATCTTGAGGGTTGTAAGTTTTGCTAAAAGTTTGATGATTGCCCCACTTGCTCTTGGTTGTTGTTGCGATAGGAGAAGTTTGGATGATTTCTCCATCCGGGATTATAGGTCTTAGAGTACGGGTTGTTGGGCCTCAAATTGAAATTATCTATTGCATCCACTTGTTCAATCTAAGCCAATTGTGCAGTGATGGCTCCAAGTTGGCAAGCTTCTTTTGTGTGCTCCATATCACCACATATTTCACAACTTGTACTTATTGCATTCACCAGATTGACATTCATAGAGTCAAACTTCCAGAAATCTTAATTGGGTTACTTCTCTCTGACGCCCACTGATGATGGTTCATTGCCACACTTTCTATTATCTCTTCAGCTTCATTAAGACCCTTGTTCATTAAAGCTCCGCCATCTATGGAATCCAAGGAAACATTTGTTTGGTAACTAATTCCATTGTAGAAAGTGTGTATGATTAACCATTTTTCTAATCCATGATGGGGGCATTATCGAAGAAGTCCTTTAAACCTGTCCTAAGCTTCATAGAGGAACTCCCCATCATTTTGTCGGAAGCTAGTAATTAGATTCCTCATGTGTGCAATTTTGCTTGGAGGAAAGGACTTCTCCAAGAAGACTTGTTCGCATTGCTCCCATGATGTGATCCTATTGGGGGGCAAAGAGTTTAGCCATGTTTTTTTCCCTATCCCTCAATGAGAATCCAAACAACAGTAATTTGATATCCTCTGCTGCAACTCCATTCATCTTCATAATGCCACATATCTCGTAGAATGTTTCTAAGTGTTGGTTGGGGTCTTCATTTGGTCTACCCCCATATTGATTCTGTTGCACCATAGTTATTACCACTGGCTTGATCTCAAAATTGTTAGCCTCAATGGAAGGTCTGGTGATGCTAGACCTGAGGCCTCTTGTATAAGGTGTTGCGTAATCCTTTAGCGGTTTGTTTGCCATTTCAGTCTGACTCTGCTCTCTTACTGAATGTTTCTGCAGATTTTTTTTTTCTAAATGTTCTGTCAATCTCCGGATCAACAGACAAGATATTTCTTGCAGTTCTGTGCATATAAGAGAAAGTTCCAAATCAAGATTTCTTATAGTATTTTTGAATTATGTATATATAAGTAAATAAATTGTAATATTTTTTGTCTATGTGTAAAAAATAAATATAGTATTTTTGAGTTATGTATATTGAAAAGAAAACAAAACTATAGACAAACAAATAAAATGTAGAATTTTATTAACAAAAAGAAAAGTGTCTAGAGTAACTAATCACTGATCAACTAATGATAATCGCTACAGTCTCCGGCAATAGTGCCAAAAACTTGTTACGCTACTTCAAGTGCATGGTTGCATCATTAGTAATAAAAATATTGATCCCATAGGGATTGTGGACTAAGCACTAACTGAGTCTGCAAAAAAAGTTATCTAGACTATCGAATGTTGGTTGTAAGCTTGTGAGCTAGAGAGAGAGAGAGAGAGAGAGAGAGAGAGATTTGGTGAGAGTGGTTTGGGAAGCGACTCTAGGACTACAATTTCATTGTAATGCTAGATGATGTACTATGAATCATTCATTTCCTATCCTCTATGTTCATGCTCTTATAGTGAGTCTAACTAAATACCGACACAACCTCGCGATGGATGCACTGGAGTGTTTACCCTATTGACATTCAATGCTATTAAGTAGAAAAGGTAATGTAGAAAGTCCAGTTAAAGGGATACCTCCTATCACATGAGGGCCCTCCCGGTCATACTTAAATTACACAAGTCACTTCCTAACACGGAATTAAGGTAAACCCATTAAGCCCTAGTTAGATACTCCCTTGTGGAGAATTGACCATCATTTCAAGGCGAGCACTCTAGAATGTCTGGTTAAAGGGATACCCTTTGTCATAAAGGGACCCCTGGTCATACGATCTAGGGTGTCTCCCCTATGTGATGATCAATCATTCATATCCATTCAATAAAACATGCAATTAATCAATAAAAGTTCACACACACATTTCATCAAACATGAACAAGGCATAAGCATGTCATTGAAATAAGAAAGTGACAAATTCATAGAGTTTAACATCATCATCACACTACAATTACTCCCTACATCCTATAGTACAAGGATCTACTACATAAGCAGGGAAATTAAATCCAAAGACATCAAAGAAAATATTCTACAACTCAAATCCAAAGAAAATAGAAGAGAAAGCTTAGCCGGTTGAATTTTGGGTCTTCGAGAGTGTTCTCCTAGCTTGGATGATGGATGGATTGGAGAAATCGGCCTCGGATCATTTATAAATTGCCAAAATCTCGTATGAAAATGAACCTAGTGGGTTCCCAAGAGGAAAAAAATCCTTCCTTCCCAAAAAAGGGGGAAAAGACCCCTTTTATAGCAGAGGGAACGACCCTTGCTTTTTCAGCCACACGACCGTGTCTCTAAGACACGACTGTGGCGTGTAAGGGCCCGAAGGAGGAGGCATGGGCGTGCCTCTCAAGTACGATTGGGCCGTGTTGTTCTTTTGCAGATGAGGCATGGTTGTACCTCTTAAGCACAGTTGGGCCCTATAAAACTCTATCCTTGGAACACGGTTGTGCCTCTAGACATTACCCTGAAGTGAAGCTTGAGTTGCTCTTCTTGTTGAACATGGTCGTACCTTTAAGGCACGACCTTAGCGTGGGGTTTGTTGGAGCAGGGACACAGTCGTGCCCTCCTGGTACGGCCTGGCTAAAGCAAGGGCACAGTCGTGCCCTCCTGGCACGACCTAGTGAAGCAGAGGCATGGTCGTGCCCTCCTGGCATGGCCTGGCTGAAACTAGGGTACGACCGTGCCTATGAGACACAGCCCTAGCTGAAGCAAGGGTTCTCCTTTATTGCTCCAATGTTCATTTTAGCTACATTTTTACTCCAAACGCGTCCTGTCAATGAAAATAGGAAAAGAGCAGATCTTCGAACAATATAGAGTGAAAGCATGATAATATGATGAAATAGGGTGCAATAATACAAATCCTAATCAATGAATACAAGAAAATAAGCGTCAAGCAATGCATAAAAGTGTATATAATCTCCACACATCATCGTCTCCCAAGCGCCTCCAGTGACTCCGGGCGCCTCTGATGTGCTGACATGGATGCACCACAACGAAGCTCACCCTTCGCATTTATCAACTTCGGGGAGCCTCTAGACACCCAAGGAGCCTCCACTACTAATTTTTATCCTCGCAGCTTATTTAGCGCGAGGTGCCGTTGTTTACCCGAGGCGCCTCCAGTACTTCCTCTTTGGGACGCCCTTGTTCAATCGAGGCACCTCTACTCTTTTGTTCACCTGAGGAGCCTCTAACCATTTGAGGCACTTGAATTACTATTCATTCAATCTTGACTTTTTGCTTCAAACTCCTACAAAACATGTTAGTCCAAATAACAAAAAAAAAACATACAAAATAGAGTTAGCACAAATGCATAAACAGTTATATTTTTATGACTTAGATCTTGTCTAACCAATACCAGAATCTAGTCTTGGTCTCAACTTAGATTTTCATATTTGATTAAGTCGGACCAACGCCTACAGTCCCACTAGGACTCGTCCTCACTGGAATCCTAGTGTGCGTAGATTATATATATTTTTAGACACTCTATATTACACATCTACTTACATTTCATTGACATGATCTACATTATCACACCCCATTTTGTTATGTTATTATGCTTTTTACTCAACATTGTTCAAAGAACTACTCTTTACGTGTTTTCATTGACAAGACATGATTTGGAGCTAAATTGGTTTATAGGCAGACTACAGACGAAAGTAGAACGGCCAAAACTTTGGGCTTAGTTAGAGCCACGGACCATTCCACCCACTAAAATGAAGATAACTTCAAGTCCTACAACTTCGCTTCAGGGTGCAAGTTGAGAAAATAGTCTAGCCATTATAAATGGCATGACCATGCCTGGGAGGAGGCACAGCCGTGTCGCTTCCTCCACCCAAACTGTAGACCAAAAGTAAAATGGTTGTAACTTTTCACACGATTAGAGCCACGGGCCGATATACCACTCAAAATGAAGATAACTTCGAGATCTATAACTTTTCTTTAGGGTCCAAGCTGAGAAAACAACATCTAGCCATACTAAAAGGCACGGTCGTGCCCCCCTACCAGGGGCTCCTCATTTGCAGGCCATGCCTCAAGGCACGACCGTGCCTCAAGGCATGGTCATGCCTTGGCTCCAAGGGCTCCTCATTTGTAGGATGTGCCTCAAGGCACGGTCGTGCCTCACTTCCAGAGTTTCCTACAGGATGGTTATGCCTAGAGGCACGACCATGCCTCACTTCCAAAGCTTCCCACGCCCAGGCCATGTCTTTTAGTCACGACCGTGTCTTTTAGGCATGGTCATGTCAAATTCCAGATAGTCTGCAGACTAAAAGTAAAACTGCTATAACTTTACACTCGATTAGAGTTTTTGGATAAATTAATTTCTAGAATGTAGATAACCTCAAGATCTATAACTTTACTTTAGAGTTTAACAGAATAATCAACCATCTATTCATGATAAAAGGCACGACCGTGTCTCCCAAACAGAAGTTGTGTCCCATGCTCCGCCCAGATTTGTAGACCAAACTTTGAACCACCATAACTTTTTATTTGGTTGGAGTTTTAGAATAAATCAACTCTCAAATTGAAGATAATTCCAAGGGATACAACTTTGGTTCAGAACTTAACCCGAGATAAAGTGGTTTAATGGGTGGAAAAACTATTTTGGTAGAGCTTAACAAATGGAACAAATCTTGGCATTTTTGGGGGAAGTATAAAAGGTTCAAGCAAACCCTTGCTTGAACTATATTTGGTTTGGGACTCATCCCTTCTCCTTGGAGAAGGGTTCTCCCCTTGGGGAAAATCCTAGATCTTCCATCTCCTCCTCCTTGATGATCCATCCACCTTCGGAGAAAGGAAACATTCCGAAGACACAGACATCTTCTCGATAAGCATCTCTTCTCTCTCTATTATCAGATTTGGGGTTGTAAGTATGCTTTATTTTATGTCTTTAGTTTCTTCTTCCTTTTTAATGGAGTAGATTCTCTCATTTCTAGGATATAGGGAGTAATTATGATGTGTGATTGATGTATGAACTATGCATATATCATTTCCTTGTTTAATGAAGTGTTTATGTCTTGTTCTATGTGTATTGTGCCTACTACATATTTAACGAAATATGTGTGTGAGTAATGCATATAGAAGTAAGGGATTTGCCTTTATGTTGAGGTTACTACTAGGCTAGATAATCAGGGGATCCTTAGTGATAGAGGATACTCATTCAACCGGACTTACATACCTTTAGTGACAAAGGGTATCGATACTTACCCACTTCCTAGAGTCAAAAGACCTTGACATAGGAGTTATTCCTTGCTAAGACATTCTAATGATATTTAAGTGTTGATTTGGCCTAAAACTCCAACCGAGCTGAAAGTTATGGTGATTCAAAGTTTGGTCTACAAATCTGGCCCAAGCATGGGACACGACTTCTATTTAGGAGCCACGGTCATACCTTTTATCATAGCTAGATGGTGGATTATTCTATTGTACTCTGAAGTAAAGTTGTATATCTTGAGGTTATCTACATTTTGGAAGTTGATTCAAACAAAAACTTCAATCGAATGCAAAGTGATAGTCGTTTTACTTTTGGTCTGCAGGCTGCCTAGAATTTGACACGGTCGTGCCTCAAAGACACGGCCCGAGCATGGGAAGCTTTGAAAGTGAGGCACCAATGTACCTATGGAGCACAGTATGCTCGTGGGAAACTCTAGAAGTAAGGCACGGTCATGCCTTGAGGCACGACCTGCAAATGAGGAGCCCCTGGCGGGGGGGCACGATCGTGTATTTTATAATGGCTAGACGTTGTTTTCTCAGCTTGGACTCTAAAGAAAAGTTATAGATCTCGAAGTTATCTTCATTTTGAGTGATGGATTGGCTCATGGATTCAACCGTGTGAAAATTTACTACCATTTTACTTTTGGTCTACAGTTTGGGTGGAGGAAGAGACATGACCATGCCTCCTCCTAGGCATGGCCGTGCCGTTTAGCATGACTATAATTTGTTTTCTCAGCTTGCACCCTGAAGCAAAGTTGTATGCCTTGAAGTTATCTTCATTTGGTAGGTGGAATGACCCGTGGCTTTAATTGAGCCCAAAGTTATGGCCGTTATACTTTTCGTCTGCAGGCTGCCCATAATCCAATTTAGCTCCAAATATGTTCTAAATCGCATCCGGTCAATGAAAACACGCAAAGAGCAGTTCTCCAAACAATATATGAGTAAAAGCATGATAATATAATAAAATGGGGTGCAATAATGTAGATAATAATCAATGAAATTTAAGTAGATGTGCATCATAAAGTGTCTAAAAATATATATAATCTACGCACATCATACTCCCAGACTTAAACCTTTAATTGTCCTCAAGCAAAAACTGCAATCTAGATTCATGTGTGTAAATGCATCATAATCCTTAGTGAATCATTCTAATCCTATCATGTAGTTTTACTAATGAGCAAGATAACAAAATTATTTGAGTGTGGCCTAAGTAGATGTTCTCCGTGCTCAGTGCGATGAGTGACTTAACCTTTTCAAGTGTCAATCTCCAAGCTTAGTTAAGTCATCATCTAATCGTGTTTCTCATGCTTCTGGTGATAAACACTTACCTTCCATTTGCAAAGTTAATCCCTCTTAAACTACACAAGGTCTCAAAGGAATACTTGGTATCAAGAAAAACATAATAGTTATTTTCCTAGTAACCTAACTCGGTCTCAAAAGGGTAACTTGTAAGTTTTCACTCAAGACAACTATTTTTTATCCCTTATTTTGTTTTTTGGTGCTTATGAAATGAAGTACTAAGACTAATGGTGCTTATAAGATAAAGCACTAAAACAAGTATAGGGACTTTGATTTTTCCAAATGAGTTGACAT
>JBBUKS010040211.1:0-10621 GCA_038050645.1 Hedychium gardnerianum | reverse complement strand
CAATTGTCTCATTACGGCTAGTATTGTTAAACTTAAATTCCATATATTCTGTCTTTACTCTACTCAGTCTAAAACCTGACAGGGACCATTAGATAAAATAGGAAATTTAGTTCAAGGCATAATTTACTCTTATGCCTAAATCTTTGATGGAATTAGTTATTCCCAGGGCTGTAAATACATGAATTGCAATCCTATTTCTATAGAGTAATAGTATAACATTTTAATCTCTTTTAACTTGGTCAAAGTCTTCTAATGTGACACATTTTTTCTTATCACCATGGACCCGTTGTTTAACTCAACAAATCTGTTGATATGACTTACAGTATTTTTATTCTGCTTGTCTTATAATCATAGAGATTTCTATCAAGGCTTCTGCACATCTGCTAAGTGTTATATTTTGTATGCTACTAGGATGATGCTTCTCATCTGCAATGTCCATATGATCCACCTGATCTGAATAAGAACATCACCGAAATCTTTGGAAAGTTGATAAACATATATAGAGGTAAAGAAAGGATTTCTCTGATGTTCAACAATATCTGACACGCTAACAGCAAGTTTTATTTCTTTGCTCCAGCACTAGGAGATGAAAGAAGATCATTTAGCTACTACAAGGCCATTCCTGTTATTGAGAAATTACCTTTCAGAATTGAAAGTGTTGATCAGGTGAAGAATCTTCCTACAATTGGAAAGTCCTTGCAAGATCATGTAAGTAAAATTTATTGAACTTTCGGCTATCTACCTTATTATTAACAACAATTTCAATTAATGATTTCTCTTGTATCCAAGCTGCTATTCCCTACTTGTCATTCCTCAACAACACTAAGTTACTTATGTTCTCACACTAGTATGTTGATGTGTCAAATCCGTAAGTGTATGATTGTCGTCAAATAATAAAAGATATTGATCTCACGAGGACTGTGATTAAGCACTGATTAAGGTTGTGAAGCTAGTTATCTAGACAATCGAAGTTAAGTGAGTTCACGAGAACGAGAATGAGAGAAAGCTGAGTTGAGAGAGAGAGAGAGTTGAGAGAAGGAGAGAAAGCTGAGAGATTGGATTGGGGGAACGATTCTAGAACTTCGGTTTCGCTACAATATTTGTTGACATTCTAAGTATTGTTCACTTTCTTACCTCTATGTTTATTTGCATGTAGGGTGACTTATCCAAAATTACCAATGTGAATTTGGAAGGATTATACCTGTGTGCCTATCCAAACTCGATGCCTTTTTGCAAGACGATAATGCCAGAATGTCTTCTTAAATGGATTACCCCTGTCACGTGAGTTCCACGACACATCTAGACTATCTCCTATACTCTATGACATTAAATTAGGGTAAACCCATTAAGATATAGTTGTTCCCTTATCACAAATCAGTCTCTATTCAAGGTGACAATGCTAGTCCGTTTAAACAAATTACCCCAGTCACGTGGACTCCATGGCTCATCTAGATTATCACCTCTATATGGTGACCGACTCTCCACATCCCAGGTATTAAAAGCATACACAATTAAGTAGGAACAAGTAATAACCATGTTATTCAATAGAGAAGAAAAACAAATACTTAATTCTTATGTCAATAATTACATCGTAGCTACTTCTTAATCCTAAAATCCGGAGAACTACTCCATAGAAAATGAAAGACAACCAAAACACATTGAATCTAAGTAATTACAACTCAAAACACAGAGTAGAGAGGAGAGAAAGATTAACGAGGTAAATGTTGATGTCTTCGGATGAAATCCAAGCTCCAATGGTGGATGGATCGTTGCGGCGGCTATGAAAATGGTGCTCTAGGGTTCCTTAGAAAGGGAAGAACCCTCATCTCCCAATTAGGGGGGTTATTGGGACTTTTATAGCCCTCCCAACCATTAAAAATGGTTGGGAAACAACTCAGCCATGAAGAAGCAGACCTGCGGCACGACCGTGCCTTTTAGGCATGATGCCCATGTTGGCCTCAGCCAGCAACTGAGGTCGAGGCACGACCGGGCCGTGTTGGCCGTGACAAGAACTCCGGGCTGAGGCACGACCATGTCGGGCACGACCGGGCCGTATTGGTCTTGGTAGCTTTTCGGGGAAGAGGCACGGTCGGACCGTGTTCGTTTGGCTGGGGGAAACCAAAGGTTGCTGGTCTCCGGGTGAGGCACGACCCGACCGTGTTGGCCTTTGGAGACTTGTTTCCACTCCGTTTTTCGGTTAATTTTGCCTGGAGGAACATGCCCGTATATTGGGACACGGTCAGAGTGTGTTCCTTGTTGCAATTTCTCGTTTTAAGCCTTTGAATGCTTCGTTTTTTTCCCGAAAGCATGTCCTATCAATAAAAATAAGAAAAGAGTAGTTCTTCGAACTAAAAGAGTAAAAGTAATAAAAACACTAGAAAGAAGATGTATGCATGCAAAATATGCTATACAACAGAATGTATGCTAAACAATACTAAAAAATACGTAAGAAATACACATATCACACCTTCAGACATAAACTTTTACTTGTCCTCAAGCAAAACATGCAATCTAAATTTATATGTAAATAATGCATCATAATCTCTAGTGAGTCAGTCTAATCTTATCATCTAGTTTCACTAATGAGAAAGATAACAGAATTATTTGAATGTGGCCTAAGTGGAAGTTCTCTATGCTCAGTGCAAAGAGTGACTTAATCTTTTCAAGTATCAATCTCCAAGTCTAGTCGAGTTATCTAACCGTGTTCCTAATACTTCCGGTGATTGACACTTATACACGTAAAGTTCTTCCCCCTCAAAGTCTACACAAAGTCTTAAAGGAATGCTCGGTATCAAGAAAAACATAACAGTTATTTCCCCAGTAACCTAACTCAGTCTCAAAGGGATAATTTGTTAGTTTCTACTCGTGATAATTATTTTTTTATTTCTTATTCTCTCTTTTTTTTAGTGCAAAGTACTTGCAAAGTGCAACACTTTAACAAACTTTTTCTTTCATTTTTTTTTTCTAGGATTTTGATTTTCCCAACAAGTACCATGATTCGAGTTTATTCCAGTAACCAAAATGTAGTTGAGGGGTCACCTAGGAAACAAGAGTACTAATCCGGTTCTATGAATCATGACTATTTTCAGATGTATCTACTATCAAAGTCAAGTATAGTGTAAAGAGATCCTAAAACTAGGCCAACACTCAAATTTTTACGGTAAAAGCATTGCTCACTTAGTGTTATTACATAGTATATAACATCGATCTAGTGTCTGTTGAGGTTCTTCTTCCTCCACTGCTTGTTGTACGAGATCCACTGTGCAACAAGTATTGCTATCTTAATAATTTTTGACAAGTTAACATCGATCTTTTCTTCCCTAAATGTTAAAGAGAGCCAGTAGTTCTTGACATCAATACTAACTCCATTCGTTGCCAAGAAAGGTCTCCCTAAAATTATGGGAACCTAGGGGTCCTCACCCATCTCTACTACTACAAAATCTACAAGAACTACATAATTCCCAACCTTAACCGGTACATCTTCTAATATGCCTAAAGGATATCAGACAAGATGCAATGTCATTGTTGTTAGTTTCAAATTATCCAGCCCTAACTTTTGACAAATAGTAGAAGGCACAAGACTCACATTCGCTCCAAGATCACAGCATGCCTTATCAAATGATAGTTTAAAATCATGCAAGAGATAGAAACTACCTTGGTCCTTTAGCTTTTGAGGTAACTTGTTTAAAATCAATGCACTGCACTTCTCAGATAGAGCCACTATTTCATACTTCCCACCATCCTTTTGTGAGACAGAATATCTTTTAAGAATTTTGCATAGGTGAGTATTTTTTTAACACTTCAGTAAAAGACATATTGATGTATAATTTCTTCATCACTTTTAGGAACTTCTCGAATTTCTCATCTAGCTTTGAACTGACCCATCGTTGAGGAAATGGTTTAGGTGCTGTACCTAACTTTGCTGAGGTAGTGATGTTTAATTTTTCTAGAGAATCTGGTTTCCCAATGGTCATTTCTTCGTTAGTGTTCTCACTTTTCTTTTGCGCTTCCTCCAGATTGTTGTCACTCCTCAACCCAATAGCATTTATTCCGGTTGGGAAGGATGACTCACTTGAAATTCATGTTAGAGCTTCAATACATTGTAGGGCCCATTTTTTAATCTTATCATCTAACTGCTTGAACCTTTCATTCTGTGACTTAATGACATCCTTTGTTTAATTCAAGTCCCCAAGTGGTCGTAACATCCCTTGATTCGGAGTGCCGGTCTGGACGTGCCTATTGGCACAACTGTGTCTAGTTCTGTTCTAAAAGTGTTTGTTTGTTCAACGTTTAAGTTTACATTCATTCCTTGCGCTTCTGGGGTTCCTTGGGAAGATATAGTTCCATTTTCATCTTACCATTCATGGGCCACTTGTTCAATGAAAATGTATGTTTCATTCAAAGTTTTGTTCATCAAGGAACCGCCTGTAGTTAAATCCAAAAATGTCTTATTTGAGAAAGATATTCTAGTATAGAATATATGCACAGTCAGTCACTTTCCAAATCATGGTGAGGACACCGCTACAATAAACTTGTAAATCTTTCCCATGCTTTATATAATGATTCTCTATTTGCCTGAATAAAATTTGTGATCTGATTTCTCAGATAGATTGTTTTGCTTGGTAGAAAGTACTTGTTTAGAAAAATTTGCTCCATCTCATTCCATGTCATGATACTTCCCCGTAGGGGAGAATGCAACCAAGCTTTAGCTTCATCCTTTAGAGTGAATGGGAATCCTCATAGTCTAATAGCATCTATAGAAACACCTTCATATTTCATGGTATCAAAATAATCCAGAAAATCCCTTAAGTGTAAATATGGGTTGTCCATGGGTGTGCCTTCAAATTGTTTTTGCTAAGTTAATAAATGTTGGGTAAGATGGAAATTAGAAGCATCAATTCGAGGTCGCACAATGGGAGATTTCGCTCCTTCAGTTATAAGTGCTGCAAAATCTTTCAACAATCTGTTTCCATTGTCGGTACTCATTGTAATTTGCAAAAAGTTAGTAGGAAACAATTACAATCACCTACGAAACAGAGTTATTAGAAAAGAAAAACAGAATTGCAGAATTTTAAGAGAAAAATAGAAATGCAAAATTTAAAAACAAGAAAGAAAAAATTCTAGATTAACCAAATCACTAGTCAATCAATATCAATCAAACAGTTCCCTGGCAACGGCGTCAAAAACTTGATGTGTCAAATCCATAAGTATACGATTGCTGTCAAGTAATAAAAGATATCGATCCCACGAGGACTGTGATTGAGCACTAATTAAGGTTGTGAAACTAGTTATCTAGACAATCGAAGTTGAGTGAGTTCACGAGAACAAGAACGAGAGAAAACTGAGCTAGGAGAGAGAGAGACTTGAGAGGAGAGAGAGCTAAGAGATTGGATTGGGGGAACAATTCTAGGACTTCGATTTTGCTACGATGTTTGTTGACATTCTAAGTATTGTTCATTTTCTTACCTCTATGTTTATTCGCATGTAGGATAACTTATCCTAAATTACCGATGTTAATTTGGGAGGATTATACCGGTGTGTCTACCCAAACTCGACGTCTCTTTGCAAGGCGATATTACCAGGATGTCCGCTTAAACAGATTACTCTTGTCATGTGGGTTCAACGGCACATCTAGACTATCTTCTATACTACATGACATTGATTTAGGGTAAAGTTGTTCCCTTATGATAAATCAGCTTCCATTCAAGGTGACAATGCTAGTCCGCTTAAACGGATTACCTTTGTCACATGGACTCCACGGCTGATTTAGATTATCACCTCTACATGGTGACCGACTCTACACATCTCAGGCATAGGCATTAAAAGCATACACAATTAAGCAGGAATAAGTAATAAACATATCATTCAATAGAGAAGGTAAACAAATACTTAGTTCTTACATCAACAATTACATCGTAGCTACTTCCTAATCCTAGAATCCGAAGAACTACTCCATAGAGAATGAAAGACAACCGAAACACATTGAATCCAAGCAATTACAACTCAAAACACAGAGTAGAGGGGAGAGAAAGCTTAGCGAGGTAAATGCAGGTGTCTTCGGATGAAATACAAGTTCCGATTGTGGACGGATCGTTGCAGCGACTGAGGAAATGGTGCTCTAGGGTTCCATAGAAAGGGAAGAACCTTCCTCCCCCAATTCGGGGGCTTCTTGGGCCTTTTATACTCCTCCCAACTATTAAAAATGGTTGAAAAACTTGCGATACGACCCACTTGTGTTGGCCAAGGCACGATCAGATCGTGTTGGCTGCGGCAAGAACTCCGAGCTTAGGCACGGTCGGGCGTGTTGGTCTCGATAGCTTTTTGGGGAAGAGACATGATCATGCCTTTTAGGCACGACCGGATTGTGTTCGTCTGGCTTGAGGGAAACTGAAGGTTGTTGAGGCACGATCGTGCCTAGGAGGCATGACCGGACCGTGTTGGCCTCGAGAGACTTGTTTCCACTCCGGTCTTTAGTTAATTTCGCCCAGAGGAACACGCCCGTGTCTTGGACACGACCAGAGTGTGTTCCTCACTACAAAGCCATAGTTAATGATTAAAAAAGAAATGATAAACTAGGTAACAAACAGATGAACCTGGGGCGACAGGCCCGGCCCCACGGAAGTTTTTCACCGGTCGCCCATAGTTAATGATTTAAGATGCTACAATAACTAGTTGAGAAGTTTGTAATGATGTTGTGGTAACATGAGAGTCTTGTAATAGATATTGATAAATGAAATTCACAAAAAACTCTTTAATGTATCCACTATTGGAATATACATCTATGTTTCTTATATTTTAGTAATTATGTTATGGTAACATGAGTGTCTTGTATAATCATAGTGTTTTCCTTAAAATACAAAAAGATTTATAAGAATACCGTATGAGTTTCTATAGTTTATGGACTAGAATGTTGAGGTATCATAAAGCAATGAATAATTTTTTTTTTAATAAAGATGACAATGCAAAGATGCATGTATAAAGTTATTAGAAAAGATAAAATAGAAAACAATAATTATGACAAATGATAAACAAAGAGAAATTAGATTAGGATAATATGGACATATTTTTGGATGACTAACAAATTTTGTTGATGCCCATATGTGAAATATTTCATCCTTATTAATAGTATATATATAATATAAATGTAGTGGGGGCAACCTAGGGTATCCAAGCGGGAATAATTCTCCATAACATGGCTTCTCGTTGTTCCCACTATGTAATCGATGACACCTACTGGCATCGCTGAACATCCAATTGATAACACCTCTTGTATGCATGCCATTCGATGAACATCTCTAGACTCCATGCATGACGCTAGTCAAGTTGATCCCTTCTTCTAGTTAATCAATGTGACACTTATGGTCCAATTTCTTTTGCACATTGAGCATCTTTCCTTTGAGAGCATGATCCTTCTAATCCTTTGCATGCGTCACCATCACTCCCAAAATTTTGATCTTCAACATGTGTTTTCATCCATTGGTCCTATCTCATCCACTTCTTCCATATTCATGCCTTATGTTCCTTTGAGCACTTACCTTCCATCTCATTTTGTAAGGGCTTCGTGCAGTTTTTATTGTTGCTCGATTTGGGAAGAACCTGAGAAATTAGATTAGCTTTGTCTCTTTCTTGTTGTCGATTGCTTGCTACTGTTGCTTAATGTCGTTGCTGATCCCTTGAGATCGTCTCTTTTTTTTTGGTTAGCATTCATTGATCCATTAGCGCCCAACCTAATGTGCACAATAGAGCCTAGCCTTTCTCCCCACTACAAAGTCAAGCTAGAATTTAAATGGATTGTTTTTTGTTTGACCCGATTTATTTTGTAAACAACAACACACTATTCCATAATGTCAGAGGCTTCGGCACTACATCAATGCCTCTTGTTGAGATGTTTCTACTATTTCATTATCTATTTGATGGAGGAATTATGTCTTGTAGGTTGTGGTTGTTTGTGTATGTTTTATAGGTTAAGGCCAACTAGATCATCTTACTACTTGAATTGTTGAGATCCATGAGTTCACTTGTCCATTGTGGGATCAGATGGATGCCCAACTATTATTCTTTTATGACATTCAATTGATTCTAGTTGTATGAGCATTTTCCATTGCTATCTTTCTTGTCATGAGACATGGACAAGTTAAAGAAATTAATGTATAGGCTAAAATAATCTTCAAGAGTTTGGTTTTACTCTTTGAGTATGACATGACTATAAGTGATATTTCACTTAGTCTTCTATCCTATTTCTTAGTTAGGAACACATATTTTTACGGTATTCAAAATTTTGGGCTAGGCGGCCGCCAACCACACTTAAAATGTGTTAGGCGGCCAGCCTAGGCGGCCTAGCGCACGAGGGACGCGTCCGACAATGTTGGAAGCGTCGCGGGATGCTTCCGGCGCTACAAGACTCCGCCGCCACGCATGAGGGACTCATCTGGCATCGCCGTAGGAAGGGTCGCGGGACGCGTTCGGCGCCGTCCCACGACACTTCCTCCGCCACTGGATCGCGTGGCGCTGTACAGGACACTATGCTGATCTAAGTTTAACTTAGAGTGAAATTTAATTAATTCAATCAACTTTAAACTTAAATAGGGATAGTTCGAATATGCTTTTATTAAGTCTAATTAAATTATCCCCATAAAATATATAAAAATATATTTAATATTTAAAAAATTCTAATAAATTTTATTAATTCAGATTAAAATATATTTAAAATAATTTTTTTTAATAAATTTATATAACTCAGATTTAAATATATATAAAAATATATTTAAAATAAAAATAATAATAAATTTTATTAATTTATATAAATCAGATTTAAATATATAAAAAATATATTTAAAATTAAAAAAATTCTAATAAATTTTATTAATTTTTATAAATAATAAATCAGATTTAAATATTTTTTATAAAAAATATATTTGAAATTAAAAAAATCTAATAAACTTTATTAATTCATATAAATCAGATTTAAATATATAAAAAAATATTTAAAATTAAAAAAAAATAATAATTTATATAAATCAGATTTAAAAATATATTTAAAATAAAAAATTCTAATAAATTTAATTAATTTATATTAAATTTTATTAATTCATATAAATCAGATTTAAATATATAAAAAATATATTTTGTTTATGGTCATTTGGATTTTCAGAGACATTTTCAAAGACTTTTAATAGATATAATAGTCATTTTTGTTTATTATGTTTTTTGTGTAATTTTGAACTCATTTTAAATTTGATGTTATTGTGTTGGAGTTGTAGTATGTGATTTATTATGTAATTTATATTGATATCGTAGAATCCGCCTAACAGCGCCTAGTCCCTGTCGAGGCGGCCTAAGCACTGGTCTGGCGCCCGACTAGCGCCTAGCAAATTTTAGAACCTTGTATGTGAGGAATAGTGTTGGTTTCCCGCAATTGGGATTGATTTGCAATTGAAAGGGAAGGTTCGTGAAGGAGTGCAATAAGTAATTGATGGGAAGGCATGAAGGAACTGAATCAGTATAGCTTTGATACCATTTGATACAACATTAGTGTTGGGTTGCAAGGTTGCAAACAAAGTCTCACATTGAAAATATATGAGAAAGATCATGGGCTTATAAGGGAAAGACATCTCCATTGGTATGAGATCTTTTGGGTAGAGCCCAAGAGCAAAACCATGAGGGCCTAGGCCCAAAGTGAACAATATCATATCATTGTGGAGATATCTAAATTCCTTCGGTCCTAACAATTGGTATCAGAGCCCGGACTGTCAGAAGGTCTAATCGCCGACTGTGCACAAGAGCTATGGTCTAATCGAGCCATGTGAGTAGAATATTAACCAGACACCAGGCAGGAAGTCCTAGTTGCGGCTAGGCAAGAAAGTCCTACTAGGTCGGGTGGACCGAGGGACAGGAAGACCTAGTGGGTCGAGGATCGGATGGGGGAATTGTTGGGGATGCAAGGTTACAAACAAAGTCCCACATTGAAAATACATGGGAAAGATCATGAGGGTCTAGGCCCAAAGTGGACAATATCATACCATTATGGAGATATCTAAATTCCTTCGATCCTAACAGTATTATCTAACAGATGGAATATATCCGGAATGAACTACTTTTGTGAAGATTTTTCCTTGCCCGGAAGATCCCAAGAGGAGGTTGTTTAAGGAAAGACAAGAGGTTACAAGAAAAGATGTTGAACGAGCATTTGGGGTGCTCCAAGCTCGATGGACAATTGTCAGAGGTCCAACTCGTTATTGGTATAGAAAAAAGTTAAAACATATTATGTTAGTATGCATTATTTTGCACAACATGATTGTTGAAAATGAGGGGGGCATGTGACAAATTGGTACAACGATGAAGGTGACGAACCCGCACAACCCGTCCAGGGCTCAAATCGAGGATTTCATGATTATCTCCGGACAATTTCCGAACTACGTGACAGTCATGTGCATCACCAACTTCATGCAAACTTAGTTGAACATATTTGATCACAATACAACAACAATCCTTGAAAGTGTTGTATTTTAATTTTATACAAGTGTGATTTTTTTTATATGTTGTACTCCTTCATTTCAAATTTATAATAATATTTTAATTTTAAATAAATGACACTCATAAAATAAGAAAAAATTATTTTACG
>JBBUKS010040146.1:0-10623 GCA_038050645.1 Hedychium gardnerianum | reverse complement strand
CCAAAATTTGATATATGACAATAATTTATTAAAGTGTTGCTCCCAAAGTGATACCTTAGGCTCATTTTGTAGTAGTGTTGTCAGACCAGCACCATGCTAGTGTTGCTCTTCCTAAACCAGCAACATGGTCCGTGTCAATTGACACGTGACCATAGCTTCTTGTGGGAGTCTCAGAACCATGATTGGAGGTCATATCTACCTTCTAGATACTCTCATCTTCATTCTCATGCCAAAATCTCAGAATTCTAAGCTCCCTAGGTTCATCAATGGGTTTTGGAATGCACTCTTGAATCTACTTTTAGATCCTCTTGATCCATATGATGAAGTAGCTCTATGCATAACTCTGCATAGGAGATACGTCCTTCATAGCGTCCCCATACATGATGTGCAATCACCTTGGAATGCCCCGGCAATGAACGAATCAAAGCCTAGATCTTGTAATTATCCAGGATTAGAAAATCTGTTATCTCGAGCTTCCAGAATAATTGATCGAGCCTTCCAATGTATCTTTTGACTCTGTGAACCGGATCATAATCTATCTCCTGAATTGTCTCCCTCAGCTCATTTTGTCGCACATCGCGATGAGTCATCGTACATATCATCCATGACATCTGGAATTAAAAATAATAATGTCAGTAAAAGTTGACAAACTAGTAACAAAATTGATTAAATTCAATTCACACATATGCATGGAACCAATATGCAAAATATTAAGTAATAAGAAAAATAAATTTTCTTTAATCAAGGAGCTCCAGGCGACTGACACACTGGATCGATCGATTAGAATTCAGATCCTGAGCTTTAGTTTGGTTTATCATTCTTGTTAGAACTAATCTAATTGGATAAGAATCCCAATTGTTATTGTTTAACCTAAGTTCATTTAAGTCAAATTCAGATTTATTGATCAAAGTCAAGCTCATTCGATCAAATTCTGCCCATTAGAACAAATCTGGCATATCAAATCTAATATATTTGATCAAATCTAATAAATTTAATCAAATCTGATATTTGATCAGCCCAAGCTCTAATTGAAACCATAGCCCAATTCCAAATCTAATTTATCATATGCATGACATACAAAAAAAAATCTAAACTAACATTTTTATTTCTTTATCAATACCGTTCTGCGCAACAAAAAAAACGTTATTATTATTTTTTTTAATCAAACATTTCTTTACAGAAATCTCGATCTATTTGTTTTTTAAAATCAAACTTTTTCTCAAATACTCGATCTTTTCTATTCTCTTTGTCGCACGCTCATGCCACAACTTTTCAGCCGCGATGAACTCGACAGCTAGAGTGGCTGTTGATCACCGGCCTCCTGACACGATCGCCAGTACTCTCCAGCCACAAAAGTCAATTACCAACAGTGCCCACGATAGTCCAACGATGAAAAAAAAATAGCGCGACGTGGCTTTGCCACGACGCTATCGTCGGCGTTCTCGTGCAGCGACGCGAAAGCCGACGTCCCTCTGCTGCAACTATCCGCCCACGGGAGCACAAAGATGGCGCCGACTAGGATTTGCGAAGTGCCGCCGGCTTGGGAGGAAACCATCGACACAAAGTCGTGATTTACAACCGTAGCAACAAGTTTCACACATTTAACAATGAATACCATTGTTGATTATAAATGCATGAAAACACAAATACAGAAATTATAAACACTTACATTGGATTGATGATTACAGATCTTGTATTTTTCGTGTTTATCGTCGGGAAAGTGATCACGAATTAATCGAACAACTCTTTGAAATTTCACAAACCAAATTTCATAATGAATCAACTTAAATGTTCTATCTCTTCCAAGAAGAAGAAGAAAGCCACGCTTTCATCATCCCTTTTTATTTGGACGATTTTTTTATATATATAAAAAAGTAATGAAAAAGGAAGAAAATATAGCAGTTAAAAATAAGAAAAATTCAATTCACACCATTACAACTGCCATCCTTATTCCCCACAACCAACAAAAACATATCACTCCATTCCCGGAACTTAATGTAAAGGATGAGCTGTAGAACACTGCTCATCGTTATGTTCTTCATCATCTCGTTGTTCAATTCATGTGTGTTGTCATAATTGTTTTTCAATCAATTAAATGTTGTGAGAGAACTTTGTCGTGTAGTTCATATTCTTTTGGGATCCAATGCCAATGCACAAAGTCACATGGATCACGCGTACTTATTCAATCTAACGTGGGGCAATGCATGAGGTTGCCTCATAGACTAGACAACTAGGACAGATTATGTTTGGATATATATTAACAAAATTTAAGAAATAAAATAAAAAATAACAAATCGAAAGTTTTATTATTTTACTTTAATAATGCTTCGATAAAGAGTATGCAAAAATAGAGAGAGTTTAATTCCTATGAAGTGTCTCACTTGACTAGTAGGATTGTAGTTTGTAAAATTGTGATTCAGAAGCATTAAATATATCAAATTCGTTTAGAGATTTGTATATGATTACGGATTTATCCGTAACCGTTCAATTTGGAATTAAAAAACGTAAATATTTTATTTTTTTATTATAATTTAAATTATTTTATAATTTAAATTACTATTTTTTTTGCTCATTAATCACAAAATGAAATCAATAAATAGATTCTTCGAGGTGTTGCGGATAAATTAAGACCCTACTTTCTCTCCTCTTCCTTTAGGTTTTATCCGATTCCAAAAGCTCAGCGTCTAAAAATGCCCCCCGCGATCTCATCGAATGCTTCCTCCCCCTCTTTTTGTTCTTCTGGATCAGATTTCCCCTTTTGGTAATCCATCTCGTCCCAGATGAGCTTTTCTCGATCCTTCTTCCTCCTTTTCTTTTCGAGAGATCTCGATCGCCGAGACGGAAGAAGGAAGTAGCAGGATCGGATACCTTGCTGGCGGAAAATTGTGTCGGTGGGGAGGCCTCACGAGCGATGCTGCCTGGGATTGGGTTGCCGTGTTCGTTTGTGATCCGTTGACGGCGGGGACCCGACGGATCGGATAGGGAGGCAGGGGGGTGGTGGTGGTGGGTCGGGCTGCGTTGCTGGTCTGGATTGCTTACTCGGCGTCGTCAGGGCCCTCCAGATGGGGTCCTGTCTCTCGGCAGATGGGCGTAGCAACTCCTCCACCCCTTCCTCGCCGTCTTCGCCGGCGTCCGGAACGAGGCGGAGCCGCAGAGGGTCCCGGAGGAGGTCCCAGAGGAGCTCGTCCAGGAGGGAGGAGCAGCAGGTCCATAGGATCCCCGGGAGGATGTTCCTGAACGGGGCCAGCGCTGTTGCTTCGCTCTTCACCCAACAGGGAAAGAAGGGGACCAACCAGGACGCCATGATCGTTTGGGAGGTTTGTTCTGTCGCCTACTCGTCGTTTCTATCTGTTGATGCTTAGCGACTGTTTATATAGTGAAATGCAGCAGAACATCATGTTGATTTTTCCGGGCAGTTTAGGCATACTCTTGGTTTCATTCTCATAATTATTCAGATATGTTGCAGCAATTAAAAGATAGAACGTCGCAAGTTTTATTAATTAAAGGAGAAAGTGGTTGATCTTTCCTTTGTTGCTTTAGATCATCTTACGGCCGTGTGAATTGTGACTAGTACCATTTCAAAGTGTATTGTTGAGCGATTAATTCTAGAGGTAGATAACTTTCCCCTGGTTCACCTATCGGGTAAATCCGGTGCATAAGCTTATGCATACTTAGAGGCCGACCTCCAAATATTCGTCCTTATTGGGATTCGAATCCTGGTCCTGTTATTTATTCCCTCAAGTGCTTTAACACTACACCACACCCGTGGGGGCACTTCTCTTTAGACTCCTATATGCAACATCAAGCAAAAACAAAACACAAAATCTAAAAAAAATAATCAAACAAATAGAGAGATTTTAACATGAATCTATAAGATTACTATGTCCACAGCCATACAGGCTCATAGAAAGGAGCTTCTATTGTTCTCATGGACAATGCGACAATATACTTCAACATAAAGACTGGAGATCAAATCAGCAGAAGACCAAATTAGTAGACATAACAGGGGGTCAGGACGATATAATATCTGATAGGGTTGGCATATGTATATAGAATGAGTTAGGTAGGTTGGCATAACTCCAGCTCGTCTCCTGTTTTCATTGACTCATCAGACTGCCTGATGTCAATCATTGCCCACTCCAATAATTTCAAGAGGAAAAATGATGTGATTTGCTAACGTTCTTACTAATCAAATAGCTTGATCCAATTTATGACCTGCATGGAAAAATATATGTTTTAACCAGGTCTGGCTTCTTTATAATGTAAAATATATTTTTTCTTTCTTGTGTGATGCTTAGTTTCGTATTGTCCATTATGAGCATGTATGCAATTGTGATAAATGTATTTTTCTCTTTCAAAAATAAAATAAAAATAAAAATAAAGTTCATAAAGTTTAATTGAAAAAACATCAATGCCTTAGTTGATTCCATTATTGATTCCAAAATTTCTCACAGTTAATCACTTCCTGAAGATTGTCCTATACATGCTGAAATACAATGTAGATTGACAACAGAACCTCTTGATCTATTTTGATTTAGAATATTCAGTCTCCCTTTGCTGAGATAAGGGTTATGATATTCAATGATTTAAGCTGTTCAAAATAGCAACATAGATCTCAGTTTCTTTAGGAGAAGCCAATTTTTTACTTTTCTTTTCTACCACAAAATTTCCCAAATTCTTGTTTGGCATATTTGGTGTATGAATTACCATTATCACGTTTTTTGTTATCCATTTGCATTTGTTCTTTCTAATTTAGACAGTTTTGTGATGCTAGACTACTTATTCTGATTAAATTCCACCTTCCTGTTCAGAATTTTGGCTCAAGAAATGACACTGTTTTTTGTGGGATTTTCGATGGTCATGGTCCAAATGGTCATATAGTTGCTAAAAAAGTCAGAGATGTTCTCCCTTTAAAGCTGACTGCAACTTGGGAAAGTGAGGAATGTAACACTTCAGAAGCAAGTTCAACTCTATCCCTCAAAGAGGATAATAGGGCTTCCATCAACTTTGAAGAAAATGATGATGACTCTCACATCTTTAAGACACTGAAAGAATCATTTCTCAAGGCTTTTAGAATCATGGATAAAGAACTAAGACAACATCCTGATATTGATTGTTTTTACAGTGGCACAACAGCAGTCACTTTGATCAAACAGGTTAAAGTTTGGTCATTGACACCTTTCAATTGCTGAATATTCATTCATTATTTGGATTGAATTAGCGTCATCTGAATGCATGCTTCTAGGGCCAACAACTTTATATTGGAAATGTTGGAGATTCAAGAGCAGTACTTGGAACCAGAGACCAGGATAACTCCTTAGTTGCAGTTCAGTTGACTGTGGATCTTAAACCCAATCTTCCAAGTATGAATTTCAACCCTTTTTTCTTAATAACTGTCAGCACATAAAAGTGTACTTTTCAGTTTCAATATATCAGGTTATATGTATTAAGCGTTTTTTTTTCGTTTTGAGATTTTCTTTTCTCTTCTCTAAATTGAACAAATGTTTTGTACAAATATTTTGACTTAATGAACTAAATGTCTGTAAGTTGCAACAAATTTTATCATAATTAGTTCATCTGTGATTTCTATGGTCAATGGTGGAACTACAAAAGATAATTGTGTTTCCCATCATGCAGCAGTTTATCCTTGTTTCAGGACTTAAATTTTTTGTTAGAATTATGAATCTAGAGTATTTTTTTTATCATCTCCTAATATAACATGAGAACCTGTATAGCAGATATTTAGTTGAAGACTTAGAGACAAAGTCTAATGGCATTTTGTAGGAAACTGAAATGCTTTGTTTAGCTGACTGGAAGAAATGATAATTCAAGAATTGTTAAAATTGTCAGCATACATTCTGGATTTCCCTATGTTAACTAATGGTTACTGAACTAATAGAGAAAGTTGTCTTTATGTTTACTATTAACAAGAATTGCTACGTATGGTTATCCTTGCAAGGGCTAGGTTATGACATTCCACATTGTAGAGAAACATGTCATCTGATATCTGGAAGTCTACAATAAGTAGGAGAGGGAACAATTCATGCTTGTGTGATTGTTTTGTTTGAGGATTATCTGAGTATTTTCCTTTTCTTCTTTTCTATTTTTCCATACACTATACTGGATTTCTGTAAGCTATGATGAGTTACATGTTCTTTTTGTTTTTTCCTTGAAACTCCATCACAACATGTAACAATAGGAAGAAACCATCCAGCTAATTGCTTTCAGCTATATGGACATTTCCTATATTTTGCACACTGCATTTACACATTGTCGCTTGGTCTAATGTCGCTTTCTTGATCTCTTCCATGCTTCTCTCAACAGTTGGATTTTTCTTTTATCTGTCTGCTTCCGGACTCTTCATTTTCCTTGGAAACGTCAGAATGTTTTTCTAATCTAATTTTAAGGCTGTTAAATCTTTAAACAGCAAGAAATGCATTGTTTTTACAGATGAAGCAGAAAGAATAAGGCTGTGTAGGGGCAGAGTTTTTGCTCTTAAGGATGAACCCGATGTGGCTCGAGTTTGGCTGCCTAACAATAATGTCCCAGGCTTGGCTATGGCACGGGCATTGGGGGATTTTTGCTTAAAAGATTACGGTTTGATTTCCGTGCCTGACATTTCATATCGGCAAATCACAGAAAGAGATGAGTTCATCGTCTTGGCTACTGACGGGGTGAGATATGGACATCACTTTCATTTCAATTTTACATCACCTGCATAAAGCTTCGCAATGAAGCCAACAGATTACCCTTTTAGCACTAAAAGAAAGCAAAAAAAATTTCTTCCATTTTTACAGTACATGACAAAAACACCTGTATGTTTCAAGTTTAGAACGATTGAACTTTTCTAGCTGATTATAACAGGTCTGGGATGTGCTCTCCAACAAAGAAGTGGTAGATATAGTCGCTTCTGCTCCAGCTAGGGCTTCTGCTGCTCGCTGTCTTGTTGAGTCGGCTGTGAAGGCCTGGAAGCTTAAATATCCAACTTCGCGAACTGATGATTGTGCTGTAATTTGTCTCTTTCTTCAATCTCAGACATCTAACATTTCCGCCGATGTCTCTATCCATTCCCAAGTTGGTGAACCATTGACTCCTTGCACAACTGATGGCAACGAGCAAGGACCTTCCAGTTCAACTTCCCACGATTGTGCCGACACTGTTCCATCGGTCTCTGATGTCAATGTTAGCTCAATGGATGGAGGTAATTGGCCGATCCAACAGGGTGTCTCTCGAGTGGATACCTTGTTGTCATTGCCCAGGTTTGCTGCAGGGAACAAGCAGTCAACAAGTACCAAGACGCAAAAACTAGCTTGAGAAGTCGACCTGCATTATCATCACCATAAGAGCAGCACGGACTTTTTTTAGCGTGTCTGGGTGCTCTCTCATTTGCATATCATTGCATAAGCATTCAATTAGTTTCCTTTTATCCAAACATGGCAAGCCTTGTTCTAATTCATTCGTTCTCAATAATTGTTCCGATTATACTATTTTTTGAAGTCTTGAACTGTTTTTTTAGACTGAAATTCTCTTACAAAATCATTAAGGCTTGATTTGATATAGTTGCAACTTCATACATCATCAGAAGGATGAAGATAATGGTCAGGGAGGGGCCGGTTCAATCCTCTTTGTCTATTGCAATATTGTCTTTCATGCTTGTTGTTTAACGGAGTTGGGCATCATCAACTAGTGGGATTGTGCACCGAATCCATTTAGGCTACTACAATCAGAAAGACGTCCGGCTAGCTAAAGAAACAGAGTGGCTAGGACAGGTGATTTGCAGCCAGGCTGCGAGCTCTTTCAGGGTTTGTAGTCGCTAGTTTGCTTGGAGTTCAGGAGTTCTATGGACTCAATGAGATTGAGTATTGGATTTGGAGTTGTAGAATGAGTTAGAGGTTTGGATTGAATTGTTGTGCTTGGAGCTCGAGGAGGAGCTTAGTGGACTAAAGAAACAAAGGCTTGGATCGAGGTGGCTCTCGGGTCAGGTTGCTTCACTCGAAGATCAGGAGGAGTTTGATGAACTCAATCTGACAAGCGGATCGTACTAAGAATGACCCTAGGGTGAACCCCCTTTGGCGCGCTATGTTGAGTCGAGCACTCTTGTGACATAGCAGCTATGACGCAGTGCAAGCGTCTCTTCAAAACAGACAATTAGTTAGTAGTACATAAGATATAGAGAACAATTCTTAATTAATAGTTTTTATTTTTCTTCGTGTATTGATCACTGTTCGAGTTAATAATCATTTATAATTTACTTTCTTCATGTTGGTTTTGGAATGGGCTAGCGGGCTAGTTAGACTAGTCTCTGTGATTTACCTCCTCTGTGTTGGTCCTGGGACGAATTGACGGGGGCGCTGGGGGCGAACGTTTCGCCTTTTGCCACAATGGGATGGGCTAGCGAGGGCTCTAGGACGAGCGCTTCGCCTTTTTCATTATGACACAACACAAGCTATTGAATTCGTTGATTCGCGCATAAATATCAAAAATAATTTTTTATAACTTATTGATTCGTAGAGGAATATTAGGAAATAAGAGAAATTCGATGTTCCAAGAAAAAGACAAGACTAAAAATAGTATTAATCAAATGTCTCATAATAACTAAACAAAATGCATTTATAGATCTAAAATCTTAATTAAAAAAATAAATATTAAAAATATCTTAAATATTATCAAAATAAAAATTATTAAAAAAATATTCAAAACTTTCAAAAAAAATTTAAATAATATTTTTCGAATCTAAAATTTAATCTATTATAAGTTTTACCTTATAATAAATCTCAGTATATGAACGAACTTAAAAAATGACTTGACACTCCCTAAGTTTATGCAATGCTTATTGTAGATTTAGGAACCATGATCAAGTTACATTATAAAAATTATAGTGATTAGTGATCGAAAAATTTAGTCCTTAACCATTCTGTCATAAAAAAAAAATAACGACAGAATTTTAAATTTCATCGTTATTAGCGATGAAATTTTTATTTCCGTCGCTATTAGAGATGGAATAATTTTCGTCGCTAATAGAGATGAAATTTTTAATTCCGTCGCTAATTGTATTTTTTTATTTTTTCTTTTATAAAACGTAGCGACGGAAATTTATAATTCCGTCGCTATTTAGTGACGATATTTTAAAATTATGTTGCTAAACCTTAAAAATATTTAAATATATATATCGTAACTTAGCTACGAAATTTTAAAATTCCATCACTAATTTTAATTTTTTTTACAAGATTATTTTATTTCTCTGTCTTCCCTGTCTACACATTTATCCATATATATATAATAAACCATCACAACATATGGTTATCACAATATATCAAAACATAACAAATATAACTAACATAACATCACAATACATCCAAATATAACAAACATAATACATCTAAACATATCAAACATAACAAATACAATACATCCTAACATAATAAATAAATCTACTATAATTCATAATATAAATGTAACAAACAATACAATACATAATCAAATCCGAACATATAATATAATACAATAAGAAATAACATCCGATACAAGACATCCAATAAAAAATAATATTCAATATAATCTTCGATCTTGCATAAAATAAGATATTATATGTTATGTGTATAACAATAAATTTTGAAATTAAATTATAAAATGAATAACTATCTATCTTAAAATTACATAAATTAATAACACATACTTTATTGCTGAGAAAAAAAACATACTTTAATTCCAAATTTATGGATATCTGTATATGGTGCTAGATATATCTGAAATGAAATTAAAAAAATTATAATTATAGATGATTATAATTTTAAAAAAAAATTGTAATATTTGTCATTAAAATACAAAGATAAATAAAAAAACTAAATTATATTATAATATACATCAAAGCGAGTTACTCATCGTCGCTATCGTTGAAATCGTCGGTATTCTGAAACTCAAAATGATGCGGCTCCGATTGTGGCAGCTGTGTCGGAGTGAACTGAGCTTGGACTGCTAACATATAACGATATAACTCTTCAGTTCTCGCATCTCGAGTAGCCATGGACTGCTCCAATGTCAAAAGTCGAGTCCTCAATTCTTAATTTTCTTGTCGCAATATTGCGACATCACTGGATGAAGAGGAACTCGGACGACCTCTATTCCCAGGAGGAGCTCTCATACGATCGAAGACAAGTTTGACTTGGGAGCCAAGACCATAAAGGGAGATTTTCTTCCTTCTACCGATAATATCATAATAAATGTCATTAATCGCCTCGGTGGATAGAGTCTGTGACTCCTCTTCCTCTACACCAAGCTGAGACGCTTGTGCAATTACGCTTGTCATGACATCCTGTTAAAAAAAATTATATTATAAAATACATAAAATTTATAAAGATATTGAATGATAATTATATAATTAGATAAAGTTTAAATACTTATGTTAATTTTCAGAGATCGTTGATCGACAACTGTGTCATTCTTTTTTTATGTGTTTTATTAGTGAGAGGTCTCTCTAATTGAGTAACCTGCATAGAAAAATTACAAGTATATTAAAACAAGATCAATAATAACATTAAATATTAATATTAACAAACTTACCAAGTCTACCGCATGCTCGACAATAGAACGGGATCCAGCAGTATGCTTTGTGGATCCAGTGCT
>JBBUKS010040116.1:0-10624 GCA_038050645.1 Hedychium gardnerianum | reverse complement strand
ATGGGTACTCTATCTCTGGTTGTGGTTGATCTAATGTAGTGGCTTTTTCTATATTCATTAGATTAACATTATTATCTTCTTCAAGTTTTTCATTAAGTGATGTCGAGGATTTATACTTGTTAAATCGAACTATTGAGCTACCATGTCTATCCTTATAGATTATTGACTTGGTTGGTTGTAGTGTCTATGGTTGTATGTCTAGGTCTAGACTGAGATTCCAGTCTAGTCCTGCTAAAGTTTCGGAAGAAAAATCTTTGGGTTTTAAGAAAAAAATGTCTCTGGTAGTTAGGGCTTCAATAATATTACGTATTTATACCCTGAAGCTATTATTAATGTTCATCATTGTTTTTCCTAAGAAAATTATGTCAATTTGAATATTATGTTTTTGAAAATCTCCATATCAATTTGCTTGGATAGAGATTTTAATATGTTTGATAAAATCCATAATTGTCATATTAAAATTTGGGCAAAAATATGTAATACCCAAATTGTTGTTCATATCTACCTCAATAAGTCCTATAATAGCTTTTTTCATTATCTGAAAAACGAGTCATAGAGAACTAAAAAGACTTTAGCTCCTATACGCTTTCGAGTTAATCCTCTAAGTCCAAACACAATTAGTCCTAAGTGGATATAATTGTCTTCTTTGTAATAGTGCTCGTGCTGATTCTTCAATTATCAGGTTTAAACGCTCTATAATCGTCTTGGATTAAGTGAACTTGAAAAGGACAAGATTCCTTGGTTGTATAATCGTCTTGGATTAAGTGAACTTAATTGTTCATTAGAAAATGTTACTAAATTTCTTTCTACATTATGAGTTCTTCTAATTGATATGTAGATGTACTATTACGTCTTCTAGTTATAGTAATAAACCAGGAGTTATTTGTATTTGTTTTTGTTTGTCCTCTCACGGTTTGAGAGGCCAACAAAAGGTTCTAAGACTCATCTGGTTGAGTTGTTTTGTAGGTAAGAAACTTATATCTGCTAGGTAGTTGTCTTGGGACTATTTTTCCTAAGATAGTTTACCTAAGTCTCTGTTTATATTGTCTAATGCTTCTTTAAAGTTTGAGGTTTGATTATGTTTTTGTAAAGAGTTTTCAATTGATAGAAGTTTATTTTCTAGTAGTGTTGTTCTATAGTGTAAGGATGTAAGGCTATTATCGTATTGTTTTGTTGAACTAAGATCTGATCTCCTTGTCCTGTTAGGTCAAGACTACGGTAGTCGTTGTCTTTTATTTTAGCAAATTATTTGGCGAACTCTAAGGCTTCTTCATAGTGTGTATTTTTGTATTGCACTTTGTTCATTTAAATTTTATTTTCTCTAGTGTTTTATGTAAAAGTCTTAATTCTTCTTCTATTTGGGTTTTATAGGTTTGAATCAAGTCTCTAATTTGAAGTAAAGAAGTTCTATGTTGTGTTTCAAAATTTTGTGGAAGGTTTTCCTTCTTAATCTTAAGGAGACTAAGCTGACTAATTCTTGGGTTAAAAGAATCTTGGACTTCTTTAAGAAAGTCTAGGTTTTATTATACAATACTTAAGATTTGTTTTTGTTGTGCTTGGTTCTTAGCTATTTGTTCTATTTGACTTTGTTGTAATTCTACAGTCGTTCTTATACTAACTAGTAGATTTGTGATAGTATTTAAGTGAGGTTTATCACTATGGAAACAGTAATTATAAGTTTGTGTTTTAATGTAACACTTATGTTGATTTTGATTAGAGGTAGTGATTATTTTTCCTGAAAAAGGAAGTGCTAGATTTAAATACTCAAGTTGTCTAAGTCCAGGTAAGTCTTTAGAAGTCATTCATTGTGGTCCGAAAATCTTTAGGCTCTGATACCAATTATGTTTATGCTTCATGTTGAAGTTGTATTGTAGTTTTAGTTTTTGCAAATAGTAATTGTGAACCGTAAACATGAACAGTAAACATGAACCGTAAACGTGAACAGTAATCAATAAGTTGATAGTTTTCTTTCTGAGAGAACTAGGTCATAGGAGAGGTAACTACAAAGTTTTCCTTTTGAGTGTCCAGTGAGCCTCACCTGTAGAGGGATCAACAATCAAATCGTAGCCTCCACTATTTTCAGCGAGTAGGCGGTTTGCCTTGCTTACTTATCCAGTACAGATCTTATACGATCAAAAACAATTGTCCTTATACAATTACCGTTCACAGATGTTAGTAGGCTAAGAACTGAGGGCAAGATCAAATAGAGAAAACTGAGAGCAGAACTCTTCTTATGACCTTGTTTAGTTCTTCATAATAACTTTTATTAAATAAGGTTGAAATGCACACATACACACTTAATATACATAAATATACAAAGAAACTACATACTTAAGATGCAATAGGAAATTGCTTACATACAGAAAGTACAAACCAAAAACTTACAAAGAACTCAAATGTGCACACACTAGTAAACTTTCTTGCTTCACTTTGCTTCTGAAATTGGATGTCGTTTACTGAAGATTGGAGGGGTTTCTATAGAGAGAAGGGAGGAGCATTGCTTCTTGGAGAAGGAAAAGATTGCTTCTTGAGGAAGGAAAAGAGAGGAGACAACTGACAGGATGTAAAGAAAAGGGGCTTGTCTAAGAGAAAAAACTTTCGGTGGTGGAGGGTGAGTGGAGAATCTTTTGCTGGTACTGAGATGAGCGCAGAAAAGAGAAGAAAATGCCTTGAGGGTTCCATCATGTTTTCAAGATTGTGTTCACCAACCGAATTCAAGGAAGGTGCTCTGGAACTGCTGGCCTGTGTTGCGTTGCGTGCTCGACGTAGGGTTGCTTGAAAGGCTCTGGCAGAGTGCTGAGCTGGCTAATCTCTTGTTTGCCAGTCTTTCTATTTTTCTTTGGTAATGTTGTAGAAGGGTTGTATGTTGAGTAGTAAAAGTAAATGGAAAGAAATGAGTGCCCATGTCTTTGGGTCAGTATATTTTTTCAATATAGGTTTCCCCTGCCAGTACATAGTTGTCAGCGTCCTCTTGTTTGTCCCATGACCAGTTTGTTCCTTGAACAGAGGCTCTCCAATATTTGAGTTGCTCTGTGAGTGTGGGTATGGCTTTCCATTCAATTTCTGGTTCAGAAGGATAATCTTCAAGATCAGATTGATAACCATTTACTTCATTGATGTCAATTTTAATTAAATGTTTGGCCGATTCAATTTTTAGTTCAAACCATTCTGGAGGAGAACTGTCAAAAGTACAGACCACAAATGTCTCTTCTTCTATAAGGACTAAAGAAATAATATTCTCAAGTTTCTTTGGGAAATTTTTAACAGAGTCTAGATCGTGTACCCAGAGTTTGTATAAAAGTTCATAATCAATTAACGTGAATGGAGTAATAAGTCTTCCCTTAAATGTAGGAGGATTATATGCCTCAAAGTCAATGTTAGCTTTGCGGAAAAAGTATAATAGCTGGCAAGAACACCCATATGTTGTTGAGTCTGAACATGTCCTGTTATGCTTCGGGCACTTGAATTTGGGACTGAATTCTGCTTCATATATTATATTCATCCCTTTTGGAGGCTTTTTATGGAACTCTGTGACTGCTTCACATAAGTCCAAGAATGTCTGGAGTGTGGATTTCTCTGCTAAGTTACGGACATAAGTAGAGATGTCTTCTGGGATTGTATTTGGAAGGCCCAACAATTTAGCTTCTGAAGCTCGTTGTTCAGCTGTGGATTCAGCCCTTGTTTTTAGTTGACCCAAAGTTAAATAATTGGGCCTATGGATCTGGCCAGTCGAGGATGTAGGTGCTCCTTCAATAAGTGTTTGAGCATAAGTTTTTCCCATCTGGATAGTATTAGTCAAGACGTTTTCTGTTTTTAATAAAGTGCTTATAAAGAAATTAGGGCCTATGGAGAATTTCTTCCTAGCTGGTTTTTGTATTGTTGTCAAAAAGTAATTGGATAAGGCATTTATTATTGCAATTTTGTAACTGGAGCTCCCTGGTATTGTGGGGATATTCCATATATTGTCCAGGAGGCAGTTTTGTATGTGGTCCAATTTTTCTCTTGCTGGAAAGTGGAATTGGTCTTCATATTGTATAAATTGTTGCAAGTCCTGGTTGCCAAAACTCATGATTTTTTTGGCAAAAGTACGCACTTTCTTCTATCTATCCATTGCCTGTGATAACAAAGGAGTTTTAGTGTAAAAGTTTAGATAAAATGTCTGCTAAAGAGTTATTGATTCCCTTTATATGCTCCCACTGAATTCTTAAGCCTTTGTTTAGGATTGTATGTGTACACTTACGTCATCTCTTGGTGGTCGATCCTTTCTTAATCCTTTTGTTTGTTGGCTATATTTTACAATGACTTCACAATCTGTTCTAATAATAATTTCTTGTTTACTATAAATAAATAGTCGGAAGGCGTCTAGATAATAGATAACTGCTAGTATTTCATAATCTAGAGACGTGAGATGGCATTTTTCTTTATATTTCCCAAGAGTACTGACATAAAGCTTCGGAGTCTTTAGGGTCATATTTAGATATTTTTCTACATAAAATTTCTCCCCAACCAGTCTCACAGTCATTTGTTTCTCTGACCAAATAGTCAGAGTCCAGTGGTAGGGTTGATGATGGAATGGTTCTAACTAGTTCTTTGATTTGTTTGACGAGTTCAATGTCTTGTTGGTTAAAATACTTTTGTCCTCTAATTGACGTTTTGTTGTATAAAGGGTCACTAATTTTTCCTATGTCTTTGAGATAATGACTAGCATAATTTAGAAGTCTTAAAAAAGATCTTAATATTTTTGTATCTTCTGTTTTATCTGGAAAACTAAGTATTTTAGAAGTAATATGGGTTTGAAGTGTAATTTTCCCTTGTCCAATCTCTGTTCCCAAAAATTCTATGTGTTTTGTAGCTAGCTTCATCTTCTTACGAGAAACTATTACGCCGTGTTTTTCAAAAAGGTTAAAAATAATGTGTAAGTGAACAAAATGTTCATCTTTTGTTTTGGAAAAAACTAACACATCATCAATATATACACAAGTAAACATAGAGGCATCCCTGAAAACATCCATTTTTCTTTGAAAGATTTGAGGTGCTACTTGAAGGCCAAATGACATTACTAACCATTCAAAATGTCCTGCTAGACATTAGAAGGTTGTCCATTCTATAGAATCAGGGCGCATTTTAACTTGTCAGAATCCTGATTTCATGTCAAACTTTGAATACAATTTTGAGTTCTGTATTTTGTTGAGTAGTTAGTCCTCATCTGGTATTTTATACTCGTCTTCTTGACAATTATCATTTAGTCTTTTATAATTAAAAATCATTCTAGATTGGCCTTTTTATTGTTCTGCTCCTTTATTTACTATAAAGATCGGGCTCCTATGTCTAGAAGTAGATCTTTGGATGGCTCCTAAGTTTAATAATTGTTTGATGTGCATAGAACATTCGTTTGTTTCCCAGTTGGTATATTTAAGTCTTGTGCTTTTATGATGAGATCAGGATTTATTATTGCTAATTTACAGTATACCTTATCTCTATCCCAATATCTTGTAGAATTTTCTCCTATTATTTCTAACTTTTCTAACTTGGAAACTAGAGATTCTAAGTCTGATTGTTTTGTTTTTATTAATTGAAGTAAAAGTGTTGAAGAGAGCATATCGTTAGGAATTTCCCAGTTTATGAGACTATCTTCTTGATAAGGGCTACTACAGCCAAGTATTTCTAGTTTTCTTGATTTTCTTGTAAAGCTTGTAAGGCTAGGGAACAAGAAAATTCCTACTTATTAAGCAAGTAAGAACCACTTTTTCTAAGGCATTTGCATGACTCTGGATTAGCAACTGGTGCTGATGTAGTGGAGGAGGGATCAATGGTAGTAGACTCCTTGGATGAGGAGCTCTTAAGGAGTACTCGGATGACTGTGTTCACTATAGATCAAAGCACCTTGAACAACACAATGCCTACTAGAAACTAAAGAACTTATAGCGCTTGGAGGGTTTACATCTAACGGATGCTAAAACTTACTTGTTTCTCCCTATAGGTATTAAGGTATAGTGTTGTTGCACATAATATAAAGTGGCTTGTAAAGTTTTTCCATACTTTTGCTCTTATAGTATCATATACTAGATTCTCTTCTTGAACAAGGTGTAAGCCAAATTACCTTAATTTTTTTTAATATTATTTCTTCTTATGTGGTTGTATTCATCATATTGTGTTAGAGATGGTTTCTTTAGTTGCACAAAAAGTATTTAGCGTAATTACTTGTATCCAAAAGGCAAAGATAAGTTGTATGAATTTATGGTGAGAAAGATTTTATTATTCTATGCACACAAGTGTTGACCTACGAGCAAAGAGACAGATTTAACTGGTCAATTAGAGCATCTATCTAACTGAGGTTGACCTACCTAAGGTTTTTCATAGTCTTTGTCTCAACAAGTGGTCAAGAGTGGCCTCAATCCGACAATTTTAATGCACAGACTCTAAGTGAGAGATTTTGCCCAAAATACCAAACTAAATGTAAAGAATTTGCCAAAAGGGGTTTGTTTGAAAACAATAATTGTCAGGTCTAGCCATATAGAATATAGGACAGCAATCTCCAATAATGTTTGTACCAATTGAACCTTACAGTAGTTAAAAGAGTTATCCACATAAATAAACCAATAACCTTCCGTAAAACCCAAGCCAAGGAAAGAGAACAGTTAGAAAATATTAGCATATTGGTAAAAAAACACCTTTTTATATCCTCTACTGCTTGTTTGCGTTGTTGTATTTGACGTTCTAGAATGTGAATAAGTGTCGCTCTGGCCTGAAAGTGGAAAAATAAAGTATCTGCAATAAGTCGATGAAAAAAAACACAAGTATTATAAGACAAGTTAATGAAAACGGATCAAGGTACCTGGTGTGGACGCAATGAATTTAAAAGGTGGTGCAAGTTCTTGAAAATGAGAGAGATGTCTTCCACTCTGCGTGCATATTGTGAGGGCCTCTCAACAAGAATGTCTGCTAATTCCAAAATGTGTAGTTGAAGATCCCTATTGAGTGTTGTTAATTCCAGCTTAAAGTCTGAAGAAAAGGAAATTAAATCTAAGAAACCAAACCAGAGAGGATAATACAATAGAAGCATGGAAGATGAAGTAAATGATTCTCAGGTAATGAAAATGTCATGACAGCCAGCCAAATAAAACTACAATACTACATGCTTTACCCACAGAAGATCAAACTATAGTGCCTAGTTGAAGTCCATTACTTGTTCCATGTAATCATGTACATAATTCAGGAAAAAAGAGACTTGCCACTGGTTTTACAGAAGTAAAACTTATAGAGCTACCTAGCTAGTAGAAGGAAATTGAAGCCTCATGATTTCTCTTTTATGTGCTTAAACATCCAAACAGTGTGTACTGATTTTTTACAGTCCACTATATGACCTTCTAAAACACATTTTCTTATGCTACAGAAATTTATTAAGAAAAGAGATAACTACACTACTCAGTGGAAACATGATAATCACATATTTTGCAGAGTGTCGCTGATAATATCCAACAAATAATGATTTTAACAACTATCCATTTAATCAAGAAGATGATGCAAATATATATAGTCATCACATGATCAAATCTATATAATAAAGTAACTCTAATGAGAAGTTATAATAATTGCAAATTAATGTAGGAAATGATCTATGTCAAGGGGAAAAAATTGTAATTGCAAAGAGTATAACCATCATCCAAGCAAGCAAGAGTTCCATGAAGATAAGTATTAAGTAGTGTATCCCAGCAAAGCAAGTAGGCAAATCTATATAATAATGCTTCCATTTCTTCATTTAATAGATAGGACAAACTATTTTGTCTGACAAAAGAAAATTAATTAGGGTATTGAATTCTGAACTTAGTATATAAAATTTTATAAGATCAAACATGAAATTAATAAGCTACAATGAAAAGATTATGACTAAAATCCCATATTCCACAGAAATAAAGACAAATATTGGACCCGTATGTAATTACTAAAACTTCGCATTCTAATGCCCGCATCTGTCATTTTTTTAAATGCTACAGAAGTGCTCTTTCAGATGTTCTTCCATTTGCAACTTGAGATAGGATGGAGAACATGCGAATGCTTATTTGTAGTGTTTGTAGTGTGTGATTAACATAGCTTAATTTTACATCAGTAAACATGCATGCATCATATATCATGCTACAGGGTACTAACTGCTGGAATATGGACTTTGGACTATGGTAGCCTATCAACTGCTTACTATTTGTTACCATTTAAGATCTCCATCATGGAGAATTTTAAAAATAAAATATCTAGCTAATCCTGCAAGTGCTACTTCTGACATACATTATCTAGTGCAATGTTCTCTGAAAATTGTAAAGCTCAAAATCTTGCATGCCGAATCAAAAAACAATATTCAAGTTTATCATAAAAATACTAGCTGACAGTTGTTAAAAGAAGAAACTAACTCCATATGATCATTTTTAGAGATTTGAAAAGAGCATTATATAAAGGTCCCAAAGTGATTACTTCAATAGTTTAACACTTCAATTACAGAGTGTCAAATTAGAAGTCACCATCTGCATTCCGCGTAGATTGCAGATTTGAAAAGAGAATTAACATAAAGTTCCTAAAGTGATTACTTCAAAAATTTAACACTTCAATTACTAAGTGTCAAATTAGAAATCACCATCTGCATTCCACATAAATTGCAAACCGCCTACACTTTATCCTTACCTTTCACTATTTGTAAGTAACAAATGAAGGGCAGGTCCCTCTTTTCTTTGTTCATTCTACAAGAATCTCTTAACTACAAACTCAAAGGACCATGCATTTAATACATGCTTCATACCAGTATATGGAAATAAAGCTTCATCATTGATTACTATTTGAATCTTAAAATCCTTTAACAAAAACATACCATAATGCATGCAAATAAAATTGCTAATAACAGCAATACGTGAGGGAAGGAAAGTGGTACCGATATTTGGGCCTTTAGGGTAAAGCTGATGAACTCCCTGATCCTCCAAGCTCGGCAACACAACATCAGTCTAGGATGCCATAATAAAAAATTACAACCAGAAATAAGTCCCAAGTATACCACCAAAAAAAAGGGCGAAATCATAACAATCATCACGGTAGGGCAGAATTAGTTAACAAATGATGAAGAGAAAGAGGGAAGTTACAGTATAGGAAGCCCCGAAGAGAGGGTAAGTCCCCTGGACAGGCGGCGGAGGCTCTGGAGCAGACTCCGGGTCATCAAGATAGTCCTTGTACAGACGGTAGTACGGAGGAGGTGGAGGGTACGACGACGATGTCGCGGCCGCCATGGAGCTCTCGAGCTCTGATTCGGCGTCGACCCTGCCGTCGAGCGGAAAGGAAAGTGTGATTACGGGGCAGTGGCCGGCAGTCGCCGGGATATAGTGGCCAATGAGATTTGGGGGTTAGGCCTTATCGGACCGCATTGGGTGGGGTTTGGAACGGTGGGGTTTCAGGGGCCTAATTAAAAAAAAAAAACGCAATAAAAAAATATCAAAACGTATTTCCGAGTTTTAAATAATATTAAATGAGTAATAATTTTAACTAAAATTACTATAATAATATTAAAATAAAAATATATTTTTAAAATAAAATATTATGTGATAATTTGGATAAAATTACAATAAGGATATTTTTAAAAAGCAAAATAAGATGAAATATTATTTAAATATTAGGGTACTTTTTGACGATAATAAAAAATATTTTTTTAGTGTTCCTCAAATATATTTATACTTTTATATCAATTATAATTATATTTTTATTTTAAAAAATAAAGAATGAGAGAAAAAATTAAAGTGGGAATTATGAGTGTCAATAAAATTATAGCATTTTTAAATGGATGGTATGGATATTTTAAGATGCTCGATAGCATAAATAATTCTCGATTTGTATTAATGAGAAGTTAAGGTATATCCATTTCAACAGTTGAAAATAATTACTAAAGGAAATGCAAATGAGATAGGAGAGGAGCACACAAGGACTTATTATAGTTCTTAACAAAGCTTTAGGCATTAAACTTTTTGCCATATCAAACACTCAACAACCTCCACTTCAACCCTCTCTATCCTAAAACTACACCACCACATCTTAGATCTAATTCCCTTTACTTCAACCCCACTTCTCAAATACCTCTATGACTGCCTAAAGTTAGCATCACATCATATTTGGTTAGCCCCACATTCACCTACTTTTGACAAGCTACACGCCTTTTAACCCAATTTAACCAATGGCGATTGAACTTTTAGTAGTTCGATATAACTTAACCCAGTTCTAATCCACTTTGGCTGTACTCCAAGTAATCTGACTAAATTATACTATCATTTTGTAGGACCATTAGATGTCATGAGAAGGGTGAATGGACGCTCATGGATTTCGCTTTGTTCCTTTCATCTACAAGTTGAGTTAATACAATAAAATAGATAAAGATAAACTCAAAATATAAAAATAAGAAACAAACCATTTATTCCTACTTTACGATCTACGATGACAATGCTAGGGCTACCGAGCTCTTGCCCAGGGCCCAAAAAAAATTTAGGGCCCAAAAAAATGTACATATATGTTGAGTATAAAACAAAAAAATACAATCTCATTTCTCTTCTCTTTAGTTTCCCCATACGCAGTCTTCCCTCTTCCCTTCTTTCCCTTGTTTTTC
>JBBUKS010040106.1:0-10625 GCA_038050645.1 Hedychium gardnerianum | reverse complement strand
CCACGGTTAGAAGAATTGAAATTGTGTGCCGATCCCATACCTATAAATCGCCTTTGAACAATAGCATTTAGGTCGCCATTGATGAGTTTCGTCTCCAAAAGCGCCATCACTTGAATACCGCGCTGTTTGAGGAGGTGTTGCACCCCCCATGTTTTAGGGACTTATGAAATCCCCTTATGTTTCATGAAGCAATCTTCATAAGTGTCTTGCCCGGGTTGCTCATACCCGTCGTAGTTTGGCAATCGCCCGCATTGTCGGTTGTCATTCCGCTGCGTTAACTCCTACAGAGGCCGAAGTGCTTGCTTCCTCACTGTCCATTCCCATTGATTGTGCAGAGGAAGCCATGGTAGAAGAGTCCAAAGTCACGTTCCCTTCATCGGTGCTATCCTGCCGAGAGATCATTGTCGAAGAGGAACTTTGCGCCGCTATTGACACTGTTGGATCTACTGTCCCCCCAACTTGTTTGCCCGCATAAGCACCATGTGCGGCTAGCTTTTGTGCGACTACCACATCTATCAAGCCCTGCGGTGGGATTACAACATGTTGTTTTTCCGCACCTGCACTATGCGCAATTAGCTGCTGTTGCACAGTTGTCGCACCTACAAAGCCTTGTTGTTGGGCCACTGCCTCCACATTGGGCACTAAAGCAATCAACATTGGAGTCTCAATTAGAGCTAGGGCTATGTCACTACCATCTGTTATTGCCAATGCATTGCTCACGCCATTCATGTTGGCCGGCCGACTCGGTGCTTTAGTGCTTTGCCGTTGCCTTGATCGAAACCTCCGACGAACAAATTGGGAACAACTTGCCCTCTCCCCTGTACGCATATCCTCAAGAGCCGCCGCTTTCCTGCATTCTCCTCGCTTGTGGCCAATCCGATTGCAATCCACACAAAAATCCAGCATAACTTCATAATTGATCTTCAACTCAACTTGCACTCCAGTAGGTAAGGAAATTGACACCTCAAGTATCCTTTCTGCTTGTACATCTATCTTCACAAGGAGCTGAGCATATGCGAGCCTCTCCTGAGTTCGTTTGAGCTTATCTGTATATAAAGGTTTGTCGATTTTCGAACCAATCAAACTTAGTACCCTTGGAGTCCAACAATCCAGGGGAAGACCATGGATTTAAATCTAAGCCGGCATATATCGATCATCTTCATCAAAGAGAAAATAACTCAGCATATGCTTCAAAAATAGTGGATTATGCAAAGTATGAACCTCCAAGCAGAATACGATCCCCATTCTCTGCTTTGTCAAATTTGCAAACAACCCATCCACTCTTGTGCATGAAGAAACTACTATGAACACTCCACCGATTCGCAATGAGCTCCACACTACCGTGGCCCAGGTGCCTCCCCATGAAACATCCTACCAAGCAATGGCCCATCACATGCTCCACAGTATCAATATTGTCAGACTCGATTGTTAGGACACTTATGAGCTAGAAGGGGGGGGGGGTGGTGGTGGTGAATAGCTTGCTTCACCGATTTTGACTTGCAATGGAAACTTGAAGCAAAACACTACCATGACGCTAACACTTTCAATTTACTTGGTATCTATCTCCTTGAGGTGATTAATCCAAGGGTCCACACTAGCGATCACAGCTCCACTATAAACTCTCTCATTCTAGAAATTTTTTCGGAAGTGGAGAAACCTCTTACAAGCTTCTTACAAAGAAATACAAGCAACACAACAACAAATACAATCGAAAAAGACTTTAGGGTTTATAGTGAGGAACCTTGTTTGCTTGATCTCTTGTTGCTCGAAAATGCCTCTTGTTGACTCGAAAATGCAGCAACATTTCGCTTCAAAATCATCAAGAATTGGCGCCTTTTTCTTTAAGCTCAAACCGCTTTATAGCACTGTTGCTTGGGCTAATTTCTGCTAATTTCCGCCAACCAATCGATTGAATCATATCCGACCTTTCAAATTTGCATAACGACCCATTTTTTGCTTGACCAATCAATTAGTAAGCCACACCAATCGATTGCCAGCTTCTAATCAATTAAGTCAATCAATTCAGAAGCTTTTTGTTCACTCGAGAAAACAACCACCCAATCGATTGACTTAGCTCCCAATCAATTGCTTTAATCGATTCCAAGACATTCTGCTCGCTCGAGAAAATTGCAATCAATTGGGTCGATTGACTTAGCCCTCAATCGATTGCCCCAATCAATTTCGGGCTTCTATTCACTCGCGAATTTTGGCCAATTGATTGACTTAGGCTGAATTGATTCCCCAAGCTTCTGTTCCCTTGTGGACATTGGCCAATCAATTGTTCGACCTTCTTTTCTCGAGAAAACCACTGTCAATGGATTGGTTGCCCAAACCTAAAATCCGGATTTTGGGTTTAAGGTTTACCAATAGATTGACACTTCCTATCAATCGATTGGTAACCCTAAATTCAATCTTTTCAAGCTTGAATTCGGGTATTGCCTGGTATCTGGCTGACCTCAACCTACCAGGAGTTCCTCTGCCCAACATCTAGTCATCTATGACATGTTGGGACTTCTTACTATCCAATATCTGGTCAACCTTGACTTATTGGGACTTCCTCGTTGCTTAACATCTGGTCAACCTTGACCAGCCAAGACTTCATCGCTGCCTAACATCTGATTACCCTTGACCTGCTAGAACTTCCTCACTTATGCCAAGTGTCTGGTTCTCCGTGACCCATTTGGATTATTCTTTGCCTAACCTTAGTTAGGACTTTTCCTTGCCTAACCCCAAGTTAGTACTAGTCACTCGGTAGACTTCTCACCTGCCTAACATCCAATTAGGACTTTCCCTTACCTAACCTCCAATTAGGACTTTCCTTTCCTAACCTTTAGTTAGGACTTCCGATTACCATATGTCTGGTCCTTCCTAACCCACTTGGACTTTCCTTTGTCAATTTTCTGTTGGACTTTTCCTTCCAATTATCATGTGTCTGGTCCTTTCTGACCCATTTGGACTTTCCTTTGCCAACTTCTCGTTGGACTTCTGACATTGTCAAGTATCTGGTCAACCTTGACTTCTTATTAACATATTGATAAAATATCGAAATCCAAACTTGACCCAATCCGAGCTTGGTCAACTTGGTCAACCTTAACCCGAGGAAGATTGCACCAACATCGATTTGAATTCGTTGTCCTGATTGTTCGAATTGATGTAGAGGAGCTATCATGCTTGTTTTATGGTTATCTTTGAACAGGTTAGCCCATGATTTGTTACGATTCGCTTGTGCGTCTTACCCTCTATCTTGATTGCCTAGATTCACAACCGCACCTGGTGCCACATCGCATCCATGCCCTATCCAATAAGCTCCACATCTACCGGCCTTGATGTGTCAACTACATGTACTGTTTCAACATGTGCATTGACTTCCATATCAGCAAGAACGCTAACATTTTTGCCAGCCAGCGACGCAGGAGCAGCAGGAGCCTGATCCAACATTTTCTACACCACGCTAGCGAGTTGGGGATCACTTTGTGATGCTAATTGATTCTGGAACCTGTCTACAAAAGTAGACAACTTTCTCCTTGCTATTTCAATACAAGAAATAATTGAATAATCAACTTGTTTGTTTCCTTGTGCAGTCCTGCTTTAAACACTTACCAAATTTACTGTACCTTCCTCTTTTGCCTCTTTGCGGAAATCATCATCTTCCTCCCAAAGCAGAAAAGAAAACTCCGGTGATCATCGGAATAAGGTTCCAACACGACCTGGAAAACTGCTAAAACACCGCTGTTTGCACTTGCGGATGCCTGAAAATGAAACCAATCCAGAGACTAATGAACCAACAACCACCACAATGAAGAAGGAGAGAAAAATGCAAGACAGTGCGAGGGTGAAATCGATGTACACCCTTTGACACCGAGCAATCACTTGCCTCCTCCAACCTCTAATTGTCACACCGAAAACCTACGACTCCACCTCAAGGAGAGGCGACGCTGCTGCCCTTCCCACGTCCCTCATCGTCAGTGAGAGGCAAAATGCCATCAGAGAGCACTCACAAGTCTCCTAATTAACTTTCAACCACCCGATCTCAAGAAATCCCAAAAAGTCCTAGAGAGAATGGAAAACTTTTCTTTCTAAGTTGGGAGGGAGACAACTCTGTTTTTTATATATATTATTCTTAATACTATTATAGTTCACATGCAACGAGCAATATTAGCTTTATGATAAACCTAGCTCATGCGAAGCATGACAAACTTTGTTAAAATCATTACAACTTGGACAAATTTATTTTAATATAATAATTTTGATCAAAATGTACATGTATATCAACTTTATTCAAAGTTACTACAAAAGATAACAATTTTAGCCACCGTTATTAAAATTAGTTTTGATCAAATTACTCTATATTATAACATTTCTAAACAAAGTTGCGACAATCATATTGGAATAAGAGTATTTTCAAATAAAAAAATATGATAGAATACTATTTTAATATTTTTTCAAATTAGGTCATAATTTTGACAATTATTCTCTACAGTGGTTCAATAGAGGATTTGAGAGGGACAATAATATATTATATATATATATATATAGGAATGATATATTAACTGACTCTTATATTTAATTGAGAGGAATGTATCCATGTGACCCCCTAAGTTGACTTCAGGTCCGACGTTATTCGATATGATTAATTAATTTTTTTTTTAAAAAATTACGTCAAATTGATTATTAGCTTGTGATTAAACTAGGAAAAAGTGTCGAGTTGAGAGAAAAATAACTTGGGCAAAAAAATTGAAATAAAATCATTTTTTTTTAAATCATGGAACTTGGTTTGGCATATTTTAAGAGTTTAAATATTCATTATATTCATATTTTTTAAAATAATAATAATAAGAAGATTTTTTTTTGAAAACGTCGAATCTTACCAACTGAAACTAACTCCGTTAAACTTCCCAAGCCGAGACGTTTCTTGTTTCCCAATTCGCTATAAGAAACACGGATGATGACTCAGAAAGGCACCCCCATTTACCCATCCGTGGGGCCCAGCACTAGAGCAAGTGAAAAAGGCGAGATCGGTGCCTCTCCACTGCTATTGGTTGGGTAGGAATTGCCTCTCTCGGTCGCGTTTCAAAGCTGCTCTTCCCGCGACAGGACGCGTGTCTTCACGAACGCGGGCCCGGCCGTCGTAGATTCTCCAATAAGATGCTTGAACGTGTCGTAATTTGCTGGGGCGTGTCGGAGGTATCACAGCCGAGCTCATCATGTGTTCCGCTAGATAAGGTCCGTCGCCTTGGACGTCTGATTGCATCCCCCTCTTCCGTGCTCTCTCCGCCGTCGCCGAGGGTAAGCGCTTCACGATCTTCGATTCTTTGAATCTTTGATTGCATCCCACTGCAATCCTTTCAATCGTGTACTTCTTCGGTGTTCGTAATCGTACGAGTTTCCCTTTGATTTGCAGGAATTTTGCAGATAGGGTCGTCGATGGCTTCGATTCTTTCCCCGGCTCCTGGCAATGTCGGGGTACTGAGGAGCATCGACGATAAGGTCTGTGTCGGACTGAGGCCGCTCGCGCCCCGGACCTGCGTCGATGTTAGGAAGGGAAGCAAGGCGAGGCCTTTTTCAGTCGTCCGGGTAAGCAGCGACCAAGATGTTTCGGTGAAAAGCTCGGGCTTGAGCATCGAGGAATGTGAGGCTGCAGCTGTCGCCGGGAACTTCCCCGATCCTCCGCCGCTTTATAAGCCACAGGGCCCTGCCGGAACACCCGTGGTTAACCCACTTGTATGTAAGAAAAATGGATGTTTGTATAATTGGATTGGATTGGGAAGATCGAAAGAGTGTATGTGAATTTCATTCTTTTTTCTGCAGACGCTTACTAGGCGGCCACGCCGGAACAGGAAATCGCCTCAACTAAGAGCTGCTTTCCAGGAGACAACTCTATCGCCCTCTAATTTCGTCTATCCACTTTTCATTCACGAAGGTTGTTATCGATTTGAAATTCCTCTTTTTCTCCTATCATTTGCAAGTTTTGTATCTCTTGTGTGGATTCGTGTCTCTTATATATCCAAAATTTAACCAAAGAGAAGCTAGAAATATCATGTTAATATCAATTTTGGATTTTTGATGTTTATAGGTGAAGAGGATGTACCAATTGGGGCTATGCCTGGATGCTTTAGATTGGGATGGAGACATGGCCTTATTGAAGAGGTAATTAGAAATTTTCTAATGTAAATGGATTTTTCAGAAAATTGTAAATATACATGCTCCTTTGAGTAAGAATAGTTTCTCTATCCAAGAAAAATGAAAACCTTATGAATTACAGAAATGACTCCTTTTCAAGAACTATTCTCTATTTTCTTTTTCTCTTTGACAAGCTTCTATACTTGTCTTTATAAAGTACTACCTTAATTCTATGCAGGTTTACAAGGCACGCGATGTTGGTGTTAACAGCTTTGTGCTCTTTCCAAAAATTCCTGATGCCCTGAAGGTTACTTTTTTGTGTGTGCATATTCTTGTATCTTTTATATCATTCTTTTGTTTGATATTGAACATGTGCAACGTGTTTTCATTCAGTCTCAAGCAGGAGATGAAGCATTTAATGACAATGGTCTAATACCTAGAACAATACGTCTTCTCAAGGACAAATACCCAGAGATAGTAAGCATTTTTGTTCTTCATTTTCTCTTTTTTCTCGAGGTTCCAACTAAACTTTCAGCATCTATTAGGTCATTTACACTGACGTTGCACTGGATCCGTATTCCTCAGATGGGCATGATGGAATTGTGAGGGAAGATGGTAATAATCTTATTGGTCTTTTCCATCCTTTATTTTCTTGCTATCATTTTTCAAAATCTGACTTTATTAATGAAGTAGTCTTCTATGAGGTTTTTGCAACTTGGGTTAGAACTCACTTGTTTCATGAGGTTGAAGTGCTGGACCATGATGTGACCCATATGCTTCTGATTAAGTTTGAGATAATTTTTTAATAATAGTATTAGTTGAATTAGGTCAACATAAATTGAAACCAAAAAATATATCAGGATGGTTATTTCCAATTCTCAATATATTATATAGGACAAAAATAGTTCAGATGTTCAATTGCATTCTATGATAAAAGAATTATTACCTTCCGCACTCAACACTTCCTTCATAAAATTATATGTGAACATGTAAATTATAAAATTTAAGAAGTTTGATACTTACACGAGTTGCATTCCTTTTATCTGAAGGTGTTATTATGAACGATGAAACAGTGTATCAGTTATGCAAACAAGCAATTTCACAGGTATTTAAGATTATCTTTTGAGTATTTTTCTTATTATTTAATCATTGTTAATGGCAATTGTTGACTTTATGGTATCTTGTTGACAAACAGGCCCGTGCAGGTGCTGATGTAGTTAGCCCCAGTGACATGATGGATGGTCGTGTTGGTGCCATTAGAGAAGCACTTGATGCTGAAGGATTTCATGATGTGTCCATAATGTCATACACCGCTAAGTATTTCCTTTGACTGCTCTAGTTTGGTTCTTTGGTAGTTCAATCAATGTTCATAACCATTCTAGCATGTTAGAAATAGCCAACTTCAGAAGCTCAACAGTCTAATGCTAACCCCTGTACTACATGCATTTGCATAATCAGGTATGCCAGCTCCTTTTATGGCCCCTTTAGGGAAGCTCTAGACTCAAACCCACGCTTTGGAGATAAAAAAACGTAAGCAAGCAACAGATTGTTTTCTGAAATCTCTTTGTTATCCATTTTAGGGATGTATTGCTTGATTAATGTTCAAGTTAAACTAATTGTAGTACTTCTTTGCTGATTGAAGTTACCAGATGAACCCTGCAAATTATAGAGAGGCCCTCATAGAAGTCGGAGCTGATGAGGCTGAAGGAGCAGATATCCTGTTGGTTAGTTGGTTTCCATTCAATATGAATAGCCCTTCATATTATCTCCAATTTGTTTTTTGTTTTGCTTTCAGCATAAGAATTTTGTAATTCCATATTGTAGGTAAAGCCTGGCTTGCCTTATTTGGATGTCATACGTCTTCTTCGTGATAATTCTGCTTTACCAATAGCTGCTTATCAGGTTAACCCTTTGCTTATATTTCACATTCAATATTATATACACATTTGTAGCAGTTTTTCATTAGTTCAGAACTTTTCTTTCAGAAAGAAGGTATCCTTTGCTTTCGGTATCATAGTATACTCTAAATTATAACCCTATGCCACTTTACTGCGATGTTAAAATAAACCAGCTTTTGCTTTCCATTCGAGGAGACAATTGGTGTGCATCTTATTTCGATGACTAAAACTTTCCAAACATCAAATAGGATTTTGAAGTTGCTGCTGCACGCGATCACAATATATTAACACAGATGACATTTTTGTAGACTTCATTTAGTTTTTTTTACCTTATTTTCAAGTACTAGGACTTACTGTTACAATATTATTCGTAGAATCAATATCCTTATGACAATATAGGTCTCTGGTGAGTATTCAATGATAAAGGCCGGTGCTGTTCTCAAAATGATCGATGAAGAAAAGGTCATGCTGGAGTCACTGCTGTGCCTCAAAAGAGCTGGTGCAGACATTATCCTCACCTATTTCGCTCGTCAAGCTGCAACTGTTTTGGCTGGCATGAAGGGAAAATAGTGCAACAACCACCACCTCATTTTGCAGGTACAGTATGAGACGTCTTACAGTGTTGTATTATGTATTATTACAATCTTGAATAAACATTTCGATACGGCTCGGTGTAATGCAATAGAGCAGACATACAATCTTGAATAAAATATTTGTGTTTATTTACTTTGTAAGGGAGGTCTGCGCTATTTTTCTGATGGCTTCATCTGTCAAACCCTTTCACAAAGAAACTATTTTCAGTCTTTTAGATATTTTCATCTGTTCACCATATCAGAATATTTTTATAATGATTTTGTTGCCAGATTTTACCGTGAGAATTAGAACTATAGTCAATTTGAATAGCTATTCGGGTGCGAACTTTGCGGTTTCATGTATTTTATGATTGATGGAGTTCAAGTTCTAGTGATACTTGCAAAATATGTTTCTGTAATCTACATAATATGATTAATCATGTGAAAATTGTATGCTTGTCTAGTGTTGGTGTGATTGGGTAAAGCTACTATCTTGGCTTGTCGTTCGGTTCTTCGCATTGTTGTTTACTTGAGGTTGCATGTTTGGAGTTGTTTGCTTCTTATGACTTCCATGTTTGGCACATTTGGTAGCTATTGTTGCCATCTCTATTGTCGTTGACTCGCCATCTTCATTGTTTCGGTAACTGGCTTTGCGCATTCTTTTGATTTTACTTAGATTTTTAGCTGATTCTGAACTGCGACCCGGGCTTGCCTATTCGGCCGCCTTGTTAAGTTCACAAAACACTACTTATTTTGTGGCAAAGGTGCAGAAAAGCCTCGGTTCAAGTTAACCGAAACACGCAAATTACTCGCAAGTTAACCGAAACTCGCAAGTTAACCGAAACACTTCAATTTCACTTCTTTTGGTGAGACTATGAGAAAGGTTGTACTAACAACACTTGCAAGAGCTATGCAAAATAGGAACACAGTTCACTTTTGCAGTCCTGTCGCACGATATCTGAGTTGAAAGAAACCTAGTTTTATCGACAAGTTGGCCATCTATTCTCTTAAATCTGGTTCAAATGAAGCAAATAACACTGACTCCCCATGAGTTTTATATCGATTTACCTCTATTTACTCAACACTTCCATTTCCCAAGTTGTAGATTAAAATCGCATAGTATTTTAATTATGTTGGATATGACTTAAGCATAAAGATGAAAGTCATAGAAAGAAGAATGGTAATATAGATGTACGGAATAAAGAAAAAATCAACAGATTATGTCTATCGAAAGAAATTTTTTGAGAAATGAGTTTAAGATGATATGAATATATATTTAATTTATAAATAAATATTTTAATTAAATGATGCGAAACTAACAAATATATATATTAAATGAGAAAGAAGAAAATTAAAAAAAAATGATAAAATAAAATTTATTTAAATATAAATGATAATATAATATAAGAGGATTTATATAGTCTAAAGTTTAATTATTGTTGTTGTTAATATTTCAATAGAGAACTTTTTGAATTTTTTATTTTGTAAATTTGATGGATAAACTTGTTAGGCATATTTTTTTAGTTGGCATTAAGTATTCAAGTTTTCAACCTGATTAATTTTAGGATGATCGATTTGATTTCATGAAAAATTTTCATTGGTCATCAAGAAAACGTACGTGGAGATCCAACTTGACGGCTAACGTTGTCGAGTTTATTACTCATTAAGAAGAAAATTCCTTGTAATATATCGTAATTAAGTCTTGAATTTTATATGCTCAATTTCAATTTATTATTAAAGGATTTAACCATGACACTGTATCCCAAAGGTAATTGTTAAGCATATTCGATTCATAACTCGTCAAAAGATGATTAAAATTATTGCCTACAATTATATAAGGATTAATTAGAGAGAAATCGTCTTATATTTTTCATGTATATAGCCGGAATAATTCATCAACAAAGTGCATTTTTTATATAAAAAATCATAATTCATTAACAAAATGACCAAATGTAAATTTTACATTATTCTTAATTTTTCTCTCTTCTCAAATATTTGGCGTTGTCTTTAATAGTAATAATAATTTTTAGAAATA
>JBBUKS010040095.1:0-10625 GCA_038050645.1 Hedychium gardnerianum | reverse complement strand
TGGTGTAAACACTTTGGATCTAATCTCATCTAAGATGGATGCCCTCACCAAGAAGTTTGAATCTATGAATGTCAATCCAGTGAATGCGATACGTACAAGTTGTGAGATATATGGTGATATGGAACATTCAAAAGAAGCTTGCCAACTTGGAGCCATCTCTAAAAAATTGGCTCAGATTGAACAAGTAGATGCAATAGGAAATTTTAATTCGAGACCCAACAACCAGTACTCCAACACCTACAACCCTGGATGGAGAAGTCATCCAAACTTCTCCTATCGCAACAACAACCAAGAGCAAGCGGGGCAATCATTAAGCTTTCAGCAAATTTCACAACCCTCAAGATTAGAGAAAATACTTGAGGAGATGCAAGCTACTCAGTTGAAAATAAAAAATGACATCAAGAAACTTGGTGGGAGAATGGACAACGTTGAAAACCATTTGAAGATTCTTGATAATCAAGTAATGCAAATAGATAGTACCTCCTCAAGACCACAAGGAACATTTTTAGGAAAGCCAGAACAAAATCCAGTTGAGCACTGCAATGTCATTGAACTAAGGAGCAAACGGACCTTGGGACAACCCCAAGTGACTGCTACATCACATGGGATCGAGCGTACGGCGATCGGAGAATCAACTCCTTCCTTTTCTCAAAATGATCATATCCAAGAGGAAGTTGAGAATGTCAAACCAATTGAGAGGAACCCCATGAGTAGATATGTACCGCCGATACCCTTCCCTCAATGGATTTTAAAAGCCAAGAAGGATGAGGAATTTGATAAGTTTTTGGAGAAAATAAAAGAACTATGCATTGAGATCCTTCTTATGGACGCTCTGCAACAAATGTCAAAGTTTGCCAAATTCATAAAAGAAATTCTATCAACCAGATGAAAGAAGGATGGCGGTGAGACGATAGCCCTAACCGAGGAGTGCAACGCTCTCATATCAAATCAAATGCCTCCTAAGTTGAAGGATCCCAGGAGTTTCTCCATTCCATGCACCATAGGGACAACTATCATTCAAAAAACTTTTTGTGATTTGGGGGCTAATATTAGTCTCATGCATCTATCTTTATGTAATAATATGGGATTGAAAGATTTGAAATTTACAACTATGATACTGCAACTGGTAAATCACTCTCACAAATACCCCTTGGGTGTTCTAGAGGATGTGTCAGTTAAGGTAGGAAACTTTATAGTCCCTACTGACTTTATAGTCTTAGAGATGGAGAAGGGTTCTAAGATCCCCATCATCCTAGGAAGATCATTCTTGGTCACTACAGGAGCTATCTTTGATGTAAAAGATCATAAGCTTTCATTGGCAGTGGGAGAGGATAGAGCTTATTTAGATTTATCTAATGTCTCTTATACTCTGCTTGTATTTGATGAATGTAATAGGTACGAAGAAGTCAAACAAGCAAAGACCAAGAAGAAATCTCTGAAAGAGAAAGAAAAGTCACCAGAAGAATCATACTCTGATGGCAAGGAACAAAGGGTTGGATCCAGATATGAAAAGTACATCATCCCAACGAAGGCTAGGATAGAGAGGGAGGTTCCGGGCCCAGCTGGCCATGGAGGAGGCGAACACAACTCCTTCAAGGCAAAGGCTCCGAGTTAAGCCAAATTAGAGGTCGAGCACGTGACCCTAAATGAGCGCTTCTTGGAAGGCAACCCAAGAGTTTAATTTAGATGTTTATATTTTTTTATTTTATCTTTATTTAAGTCTTATTGTTGTCTTTATTTTCTTCTTTTCAGATGGATTGGCCTACACGAGCTGATCGTGGATTGTCCGCGGGTGTGGAAGGTCGTCAAAGGAAGAAACATAAGTAGAAAATAAATCAGAGGATGACCGTGTCTCCTTGACACGGTCGTGTCTATTGTCCAGGGAGATTCCATGCCCAGGTCGTGCCAGAGGGCACGACCATGCTATAACCACAGGAAAAAATATGCCCAAGCCATGTCAAGAAGGCACGGCCATGTCATCATCACAATACTATACATGGCACGACCGTGTTTTTCATCACACAGTCATGTCTCTCCCCGTATTTCTTCCCTCCTTTTAAAAAAAAAATTAGGGTACGATCGTGTCATTCCGACATGGCCTTGTCAAGCAAACAAAGTCATCACAGCCCAGGTCATGCTTTTTGGGCACGATCATAGGGGCGACCCCCGGGGTATTAATACTCAAGGGCATGGTCGTGCCCCCACCATTCACACGGTCGTACCCTCCTTTTCTCCAATCTCTTCATCTTCTCTCCTTCTTCCTCTTCTCTTCTTCAGTTCTTCTCCAACCTTCTTGAGATCTTCTCTCCAAAGAAATATCTAAGCTCTCTTCATCCTTGATTCTTCTCCAATTCTCTCCTTCAAGATCTCTTCTCATATCTCAAGATTTCTTCTCCCCTCTTCCTCAAACAAGAAATCGCCCTTTTTTGACTTGTAATCATCATGTTGAAGAGACTCAAGAAAAGCATTGGAGGTGAATCTAGCGGAGGAGATGACTCCAATAGAGGAAAAGGGAAGGCCATTGAAAAAGAAAAGGAGAAGGTGATCGACAAATCAAAACGAAAAGCACGCGACGAAAGTAACGAAAATTTTTATGGTATCATTTTTCATAATGATGAGCAAAAAGCTAGATTTGATATTCTCGTTAATAGAAAATTAATTTACACATGATACATTGATAGTTATACAATGAATGTCTTAGGAATCAGGTCAAATGTGGAGTCGTTATATAACAAATTAGATTGGAGTACTTTAATGAGCATTCGATATCCGACTTATCTTAGGATTACCCTTGAATTTTTAAGCTCATTAGAGACTGATTTTAGCTTTGATGGTGACAAAAAAGGAAAAATCAATTTTCTCTTAATGAATCAAGATTTTGAATGGTCTGTATATGATTTTAATAATTATTTCAGTTTGCCTAATAAGGGATCTCATAGTTTTGATTGTTCCTTTAATAGCAAAATATTTTGGAATGATATTGCAATATCAAATGAATCCTATGACCCTTCACAGTCCAAAGCCTCATCTCTTCAAAACCATGTTCTTCGTTACCTACACTGTGTCATGAGTAAGACTATCTTTGGTCGGAGAGAAAGTGATGGTGTGGTATGAAAGATAGAACTTTATTGTTTTGGGGTGATGTTGAATGAGGTTGATTTTGATTCAGAATTCTATTTTCTCCAAAACTTAATGAAATCCAATAAGGCATCTTCGAGCACTATAGTTTTTGGTGGGTTTATCACCTACATTGCCGCTCATTTGGAATGTGAGTTATTTGGACTAGAAGTTGTACATGGATACTCCAAGTTGATATAGACACTTGCTAGGCGATAAAGATGATTTTTTGGAAAGAGAGAGGATATGACTTTATTAAAAAAAAATGGATTCCCTCTCCTCTTACCTAACCCTAATCGTACTTCAATAAAAAATCCTGTCAATTTGATCATTCAAGACTTCACACCCGAATACGCCTCTACTCCTATTAGAACACTCATTCATGACCCTCCAGTCATTGATATGAAAGAACCCTCATCCTCTAGATATGAGCCAGATAGACATTCTTTTACTCATGACGATACGACTCACTCTAGATTCAATTTTTCTAATTTTCGTGCCTCCTTGACACTCTTCATGAGGAGTATGTCACTCACCAATAGTTGCTGGAGAATCGATTTGCTATGACTCAAGATCAATTCCAAGAGGTACGAGATCACTTTAGTAAGACTGAGGAGTTCCATGGTACCGTATCTGATTTTGTTGACCATCAGTACCGGGAGTGGTCTAGAGAGGAGAAATTTTGACGTTCACTAGATATTATTATTAGGACCGAAGGAATTTAGATCTCTCCACAATGGTATGATATTGTCTACTTGGATGTAGGCCCTCATGGTTTTGCTCTTGGGCTCTACCCAAAAGGCCTCATACCAATGGAGATGTCTTTCCCTTATAAGCATATGATCTTTTCCGTGTATTTTCAATATGAAACTTTGTTTGCAACCTTGCAACCCCAACACTTTATGTGTGTGATTAGATCTTAAACTCACTTACTGAATGTTCATAATACAATTCATAGTATGAGAGAATTTGTGATTGGATCTATATGTGCAATTATGAATGTATTTGAAATCTCCCTTAGTCGATGAATTGATGAGTTCGGATATCATTGATTCTCTAAGACTAGCATGTATACTCCTTGATTTATCCAAACAGTCACTATTCACTTGTTAGAAACATTGGGATATCGAGAGTTAAACGTGAATGATAATTAAGATAACTAGTTCATTGGAGTGACCTACCATGAGACTTCATATGATTTTTCACATATATGGATATGTCAATGAATATCTCATTGCAACTTAAGTATAAGTTTCCTTTGACTTGAAGTATTCAAGTCATAGAGACTTATATTTTGACATTTTAAGAAAGCATGTCCTTGGAGATGTGGACCCGAGATGATTGGGTATAAGTTTGAAGTATCCGAAGGTGTTTGAATGACCCACAGAGGATTCACCGCTCCTTGCATAAGGAGAAGTATACCCTATAGTACTTGTTAGGATTATTACTCGTAAGTCTTTGGTCAAAGCAAAACATGTCAAGAGCTTCTTAGACAATGTGTTAAGTAATTAGAATCTGCAAGACAAGGAACTACTACTTGGGCTAGGTGTGACATAGTTAGCCTAGTGGAGATTGACATATAGACCATGTCTTGAACCAAGTGGGTAAAGACGAATGACAAGAACGAGGCATGACTCATTATAGCTCTTGAAAGGTTCAAAAGTGGCTCTGGAATCAACCGTTGACTTTTCGATCAATTGGAGATCATGATGTACTACTAGATGTCACTCATGATCTATTCATAATTAATAGTTAATTACAAATGACCAACATAATCGGTAACCTATAAGGTCACACGCACTACGAATTTATCCGAAAGACTTAAAATAAGTTTGAGAATTGGATTCTCAGATTGAGAAAGACAAAATTTGATTGAACCAGACAAAATTTGATTGAACCAGACAAATGACAAATATTGAAAATTATTTATCGGAATCAAAGCATGGATGAGTCATGTCTTTTGAAGATGTGACAGACCCTCTTTGGCTTAATAATAAACCAAATTTGTTTGGTTTAGTTATTGAACCAAGTGGTTTGATTTTGAATCAAACCAAGAGTTTAATGAGTTGTGTTTTGGTTAAGGTTTATTAGGTTGGGTTTGGGATTAGGAGATGACTTGCTCCCCAAGTCATTGAGAAGAGGTTACAAATACTCTCCTATAGGGAGAGAATTAATAAGAGTTTTTTTTATTAGATCTAATTGTTAGGTCTTCCCAAAAAATTCCTCTCCTTCTCCTCTCCCCTCTTGTGTCGCCGACCACCAAGGGAAGTCTTCCCTTGGTACCACCACTCCAGCCAACTTCGGCCAGCCACCTCCCATCGGCCCGTAGGACCTTGGAGGTGCCCCCACTAGCTGGCCAACGCCGCTTCAAGGCTAGAAGAACAGGCGGACAGATTATGTCCGCCAGTGCTGCAGCCCTCTTTTCGCTCTGTTTCAGTGAGCAAACGTTGCTACCAAAATCCCAATACCTCGGGGTACCTCTTACCTCTTTGGCAGCGAATTATGGACGCTGAACAGCGCAGAAAAAGAAGCGAACAACCCTTTTTCCGGGCCGGACAACAACCTTCCTTTTTGGTTGGTCTCTTTGTTTGGTGTCGTTTGGTTACATACGCCACTGAGCACCAAACTTCGCCTTTGCAAGCAAGGCTAATACCTTTCACGAAGACGAAACTTGTAACTTCCGAAGTCGTCTTGATCAGTTCTCAGCGTGGACACGAATAGAGGCAAGACTCGATAACGTTACTTGGTTGATGCCCTTTCCACTCCACGTCATCCGTCAGGTATAACTAGAGTAAATTTAATTCTGTAAAATTTTATTTCATGATTATGTCTAGCATGTTGTATCCTTATATGTGTGTGGTACGTGTGATGTAATAATTATATTTTATTATTACTGCTTATATCTTTCATTGTGCATGTTTGCGAAACTTGTCTTTAGCACGCACTGCATCGGACTACCCAACACTAAGAAGCCTAGGAAAATCATTAAGAAGGTATTTAGAAAAGTTATCTCTAGTAGTCTCTAGTACACCCAAGGAGCATTAATAGGTATTAGGTTCCTAAGAGTGTGTTCTCTACACCCTAGATAGGTATAGGATATGTCAACCCTAATTAGAAGGTAGTTAATCCAACCATGGTGAAGTTGGCATCTTAGGACATTTTCAAGATATTATGACATCTTGAAAATGAGAAGTTGACTTTTATTCTTGAAGAGTAAATTGTGCCAATAAAATTGAGGAATTGAGATTAATCAAATTGGCACAAATATGATAGAAGTCGAGAATGTACCAAGTTGGGATTTTGGCACATTCTAGGGAGTTGAGTCATTTATGTCAAATTGAGAATTTGGCATAGTAAGTAGTTGATAACACTTAGATAAAAAAATCTAGGTATTTTTCCTTGTGCTAAAATTGTCATATGTTTATGTGTCCTATCACATGTCATGTCATCATATTATACATTCATCTTGTCATAAAAAATAATGTATGTCATACATACATCATTTAAATTGAGATATGATATCTTTCTTTTAAAAGTATGCATTTGATGTATGTCATACTCATTACATGCCTAAACTTTTAATTCCTTGTAATTAAGGACAATATGACATTAGTTTTTTTGGGTAATCCAAGTATTCAACTCTTCGAATCGACTAATCTTGGAGGTGACCGGTCTAGCCCCACAAATTTTTTCCACTGGCCACAAGGGTAAATCAGAAAGCGCTAATGGAGGTTTATTCAAATGGCCAACATTCTTACACCCGCTTCTCACTAGAGGGGAAATCTTCTGCAGTGCACCGCAACTGAGATTCAAACCTTAGATCCCTTAATTATTCATTGAAGGGCCTAACCATTGCACCATTACCCCGAGGGCATAATATGACATTAGTTGACATCATAGGTAGGATAATCAAAGTCAAAATACCTAGTTAGAGATGCATGATCCCTTAGTTTAGGGAAAACATATTTTATACATCTCACAAGAACTTGTATGTGTTTTGAGACATATTAGATACAAGTGAGATATTAGAAGGATAAACAAAAATCAAGATGTTGATTTAGTGCATCTATTTAAGTTTTGGTTTTATCAAAATATATTGATTTTGTGAAGTACAGTCATGAGGAAAGCTAATGTGCAAGTCATGTGCATTTAACTCATAGATCATGGTTGGAAATTTATTTTGAAAACTATTTCAAAAATATTTTGAAAACCTTGGTGAAATCTATTTGTTGATAGGAATCACCACATTGATTAATTAAATACAAAGTTAAAGTTAACATTGAAGTTTTTAATGATTTTCAATTTTATATATGTAGGATCGAGTGGACCGGTTAGAGAAGGTGAATAGCCCTATAACAACAAATTACAACTTCTCTTTTGCTAGCGTTCTTTAGCAAAGACACACATTAATTAAACAAAAATAAATAAAAAGGGACTCCAAATTTTACTTAGTTACAACCTGGATGGTTGTTAATTCAAGGCAATTAAAAAGCTCTACTAACAAGTTCCTTCTTCGATAATATCGGAGGCGGAGAAGCCCCTTACACGAATTGAAAGCACGAACTTAAAAAATGAAACTTGAAAATGAAATACAGAGTGTGTTATTATAAACAAATGAGTAAGAACTTTATTTATAGAGTTCTGGTTGAAATAGTCATTATGCTGATGTGACACCATCCGAGGCACCTCGGTTGATTGAGGGCGCCTCCAACAGTGCAAAATTTATCCTCGTCGCAATGACTTGTTTGATGATCTGGCGGATTAGGGGTGCCTCGAACCATCCGAGGTGCCTCGAGTTGATTAACATGGATTCTGCTGCTTATCCACACTGCAGCGAGTCTCTAAGCATTCGAGGTGCCTCGAGTCATCCGAGGTGCCTCCAGTGGCTGGCATCCAAGGCGCCTCAATACAAACGGAGGTGCCTCAAGTCATCATGGCGCCTCCATTCAATGGAGGTGCCTGGAATGGTCAACTATAGTTGTTGATCATTCTTCATTCTGCTCGCTTGGGTGATGCTACGATCGTCCGAAGTTGAGCTCATCCGAACCCAACTCCGACCTTCTCCTTGAGCAGACTTCCTCCCGACTTCTCGTCCCTCCGATGCACTGTGTCTGTCCTTCTCGCTCCACCAGTGTACTCTTCCGCAGCTCCTCGTCCCTTGGATGCACCGAGTCTGTCAGCTCCCTTCCCGTGTCATCTTTCTCGCTCACTGCGTCTTCCGTTCGACTTCTTGTATTCCTAAGTCTCTACACACTTAGACACAAGGCATCAAACACACAGGGTCTAACTTAACTCGGTTGATCAACATCAAAAACTAACCCGGGGTACTTATAGTATCATTCTTTGAAAATGGGATGTATTTTCATAGAAAATTATTTTTCTCTGATAGTATATGACATAAGTAATGTCTACATAAAATTTCATAATTTTTAGAAAATCATAGAATTATTTATTAGTAGGACACGTAAAGAGCTAGAGCGGGGGTGAATAGCTTCGATTGTTTCTTCGGATTTGATGTACCGAAAAACTCAAAGTAATACTAACACTTGGATTTACTTGATCTCCACTCTTTGAGGTGACTAATCTAAGGGTTTGACTCTCACAATCTCATCCACTATGAAATCACTCCTTCTCGAAAATAATCCAGAGGCAGAGAAGCCACATACAAGCTCGATCACAAGAAATACAAGCACGAGAAAGCAAATACAATAGATACAATGAAGAACCTTTAGTTTTGATGCTTGTTTGTAGCTTGGAATGCCTCTTGATGATAAGAAATGCAATAGCACCTCTTCTCTAAACACCCAAGAACTGGCGTTAGCTTTAGTGCTTCAATCCTTCGTGAAAACGTCTTTTATCGCGCCGACCTAGGATTTCTAATCGATTGACCTTACCTCCAATCAATTGTCATGTTAGATCCAGTTGTTCAAACCTGCATCATGGCTCTTTTTTTGCTTTCCCAATCGATTGGTGAGTCATACCAATCGATTGGTTAGCCTCTAATCGATTACCTAATCGATTCAGAGACTTTTTGTTCACTCGAGAAACAGGCTGAATCGATTGCCAAATCGATTCCCATACTTTCTGTTCTCTCATGAAAATGACCCTAATCAATCACTTGATTGATTCGCTAGGACTTAATCGATTAAGGTCCCTTCTGTTCTCTCGCGAAAAAACTACTATTCACTTGCGATTTGTTTCTCCCAATCGATTAGACAGAGACGTCAATCGATTGGATTATGCCTTAATCGATTGCCGAATCAATTACATAACCTACTATTCACTCGTGATTTTTTGCTTTTCCCAATTGATTGGCTTGGGCTGAATCGATTGCCCCAATCAATTGAGCCACCTGTTCCCTCACAAGAAACTCCTTATCAATCGATTGACTCACTCAGTCAATCAATTGACACGCTGCCCAATCGAGATTGGCTCCCGCTCATGCCACATGTCAAGTCCTCCTTGACCCACGTGAATTTTCGATCATGTGCCAAGTGTTCAACTCCCAACTAACACACCTTGGACTTGATCTAGTTCCCAACTAGGTTTACCTAGTCCCACTAGGACTTTTCTCTTGTGCCAAGTGTTCAACTCTCAACTGACCCACATTGGACTTAACCTAGTTCCCAACTAGGTTTGTCTAGTCCCACTAGGACTTCTCTCACATGCCAAGTATTCAGCTTTCAGCTGACTCATCTTGGACTTAACCTAGTTCCTAACTAGGTTTGTTTAGTCCCACTAAAACTTCACTTGTGTCAAGTGTTTAGCTCTCAGCTAACATATCTTGAATTTAACTTAGTTTTCAATTAAATTTACCTAGTCCCACTAAGACTTCACTTGTGTCAAGTGTTTATCTCTCAGCTAACATACCTTGAACTTAACTTAGTTCTCAATTAAATTTGCCTAGTCCCACTAAGACTTCAGTCGTGTCAAGTGTTTAACTTCCAGCTAACACATCTTGGATTTAACCTAGTTCACAACTAGGTTGGTTTGATTTCTAACCATGACTTCCTCTTGTCTAGTCCCATTAGGATTTACGGTTGTCTAATTCCACTAAAATTTTTATTATCTAATTCTCAACTAAATCTTTCATTTACCTAGTCTCATTAGGTTTTTTTATTTTCAAGTCTTTAATTAATTTTTTATCTACTTGATTTTATTTAATATATTGATCATACTTGACGAAGACTATAAAATAGCATAGGTAATCGAAAAGAAAGGATACGTTCTTCTCAGTAATATTCTCTTTTACTTCAAATCTTATGTATCTTCTTTTTCTCCAAGTCTTATTTAAGCATGGAAGGAGCTACGTCAAAATTAATAATTAATAAGACCGATGCCCATCTTTATCTTCTTTTTCTCCTCGTCTTATGTAAGCATCGGAGGAGCTACGTTAGAATTAATAAGATTGACGCCCGACTACGTATTAACCCTTGAGCAAAAATTTACTCATCAGATCCAAAGACAGAAAGGAGTATTCGGTCGCAAGTATCCCAATTCTACCGTAT
>JBBUKS010040049.1:0-10627 GCA_038050645.1 Hedychium gardnerianum | reverse complement strand
AGTCGCGCATGCTAGGGCACCCACCCCCGGTGCAACAGATCGACTCTCTCTCTCTCTCTCTCTCTATATATATATATATATAATTTTAGTTTTATTAGTTACCACATTATCAATCAAAATCAAATTGATGTTGCGCCTTTGGGATATTGATTCTATCACTTGTTGGATTCAGACAAACTTCTCTAGAGCAATTTAATGTGGCTCATCTTTTGTGATCTAGTCATTGTTTATATTTAGGTTCCCTTTCTAATGTGCTTAGTATCTTTGGATGCTTTTATGGGAATGCTGATTGTGTAGTAAAGTACTTGAATCAAAGTTAAAGAAACATGACTGTTCTTGTGTGAGAACGCCGGAGGGTAAGCCATCAGAAAACGTGGGCCTGAATTGAACGGATGCCAAACCTCAAGGGAGAGAGAGGAGACCTCCAAAGACCTGAAATCAGAAGGGAAGAGACAAGAGAACGAAAGAGTTAGACTGGTGCCGAGGTTCCCGACGTAGCCACTCTGACGCTCAAGTTAGCCCGCTGAGGTGGAGGGAAAATGAACAGTAGCGTATGAGGTATCTCCAAGATGTAGAAAATGTACCTCTGCCTGTATACACAGACTCTTTTATAATCCGTCTTGAGGGTATTTACTTATTGATTAGGAGTCACGTTAGTATGCTATCTGTCTAATCCGTGTATCATTACTGTATCTCTGACAATATCTATCTCTGCCATATCATATAGTCACAACACCCACGCTGTGTATTAAATGAAGGTATGATATTATCTTGAATTGGTCGTAGAGCTCCATGTGTTTTGACTACTCACGTGTGATCCACGGGACTGGAGTGTTGGTGACCAAGATAGATAGGGAATCCGGCCAGAGGGCTGGGCATCCTTGGGGTCGGGAATCTGACCGGAGAGCTGAGCATAATTGAGGTTGGGAATTCGACTAGAGGCCTGAGCATAATGGGAATCCGACCGGAGGGCTGAGCATACTTGGGATCGAAAATCCGACCGGAGGGTTGAGCATACTTGGGGTCGGAAATCCGAACGAAGGGCTGAGCATACTTGGGGTCCGGAATCCGACCAGAGGGATGAGCATGCTTGGGGTTGGGAATTCGACCGGAGGGCTGAACATACTTGGGGTCGGGAATCTGACCGGAGAGTTGAGCATAATTGACATCGGGAATTCGACCGGATGGACTAAGCCGATCGAGGGCATTGACTATAACTGCCACCTCGTCACTTTTGACCTATCTAAGGATGAACTTTCGCCATGTGAGGACCCTTATTGCCCCTACATCACAAGCCTCTCCCTAAGTCTAGTCGAAGGAGGCCGAGCCTGACTGACTAGACAATTGCTCGAGTTAATTTGAACCGATTTGATGATGTGCTCGGGATGACGTGACCCACGATCTTTCGTTGGAATAAGTGAGTCTCATTAATGCCGGTGATATGCATGATGGCGTATCCTTCTCATAAGTGTGCGTCCCATTGGTTTTTAATTACATCCCATCAGGTATGGCCACGTGTCACCGCCATACCGAGGGTGATCATTTCGAGGGGACTATTGAGATTCTGTCGATTCGGGCGCCTGATCCGACGGTGACAAGGATTATCCCGCCTTTTTTGGCTGTTTGATTGGACGGTTGAGATGGGTGATGGGTTTATTAGGGCAACCGTCGGGGAGAAGGCAATTCTGCATCCTCATCAAGCGACATCGGCAGCATCCGGCGATTCTCCTCAAACCTTCGTTGTCGCTCCCTATTGTAAGTTCCGTCGTCATCTCTTGGTTGACCTTGTCTTTTTGCCCGTGCTTGCTCTCGACCGTAGGTGGTATTCATGGCGTCGGACGACACTTCTTGTCAGTGGTATGCTAGTCTAGGTTCTGATTTTGCCGGCCACCATTTAGACTAGGTGAGGATACAGTACGAAGCGCCTCTAAATTATCGTATAGAAATCCTGAGCGCTCTTGACCGGCCCCATCTTCCACCACCCGATTTTGTTATTTTATTTTTCGGTCAGGTGTTAGGTGGTCTGCATTTCCCATTCCCTCGCTTTTTGTCCCAAATCTCTAGGTATTTCCGCATCCCTCTACAACAGCTAGCCTTGAACTCGATTCGCCTGCTTTGCAGGGTAGCTGTCATCTTCTCTTTGTACCAAGTTCCCGTGACTCCCAGGGTCTTTCACTACTTTTTACCCAAAGAAGATGGATACGGGGGTCTTCTTTTTTCAAACCTGCCTAGGATGCAACTTCTTGGACGGATTACCAAGCTCTCACAAAGGTTGAAAGTTTTTTCTTCATGAAGCCCCTTAGAGTGGCAGACTGATTGGCAGATGGAGTTACCAAAGGCGTCTAGGCTGAGGGGCTATAAATCAGAGTCCGCCTATTTGGAAGCGACGGAGGCTCTATCTGGCTTGCAATATGACGTGAAGAGCTTGTTGAGTGAGGGCCTGTTGTATCGGTTCGGGTTGAGCCCTATTGAAGCCGAGCTCCAACTTTCGTTCAGTAAGTTTTTCTTGTTTTTGGTTTATATGATGGCTAACTGAAAGCATATATTTTTTTATACAGCTTGGACCATGTGGAAGCCGTCGATGAACAAAACCCTGAAGCTGAGCACCGAGAAGCTAGAAGAAAGAGCTCCTCTCCTGACTGGGTCCCACTCGACCGGAACTTCGGGTGATGCAGCCACAAATACAAAAGAGTTGCTCCCGGCTCGTCCTTCCTTAGCAGTCGTGCCTGTGTTATCAGAGGAGTTAGGAGAGCCTTTTTGAGTGACCCGAAAAAGACGCTGCCCCCAGGAGAGAGCGCCTGAGGCTTCCGCATCTGAGCCGACACCCTCGCCGGTTCTTTCAAATGTGCAGCCGAGCTCCTTTGTTGCACCAGTCAATCTGAGCTCGTTAACGTCAATCACTTCCCCGACTTGATCGCCTCCGACCCAATCGGTGCCTCCCGAAGCTGCTTCGTTATTTCAAGCAGTGCCTTCACCCACACCTGTTCACTCCGAGGGGGTGCCCCTGGAGAGGCCAGCTCGGCGGGCCAACCTTCAGGACCTGCAGTTGGGTACCAAGTGAGGCTTTCAGCATCGGGAGAAGGCCCCAGTCAAGCCTCCGATCCTCCGTGATCCATTGACGTGCGATTGTGCAATAGGTTGGCGAACGCCTGGTGTTACGTGCACGAACAATCGAAGACTCGGACGGGTCTGGCGGAGGCTTTTTCCGTGGACCATTCATCCGTATGGGTTATGGGCATGGAGTTGGGAAATAAGCTGAGCGAGCTTCGTCGAGAACACCAGGCTCTAATCGCCCGAGTGGAGGAATTGGAGGCTCAATAAGCACCATCGGTCGGGGGGCTAGATGAGGCGCAGGCCGAAATAGAGAAGCTAAAGGCCGAGGCCCTGCTTCAGTCAGAACATTTTCAATAGCTGGCCGAAGCTAGACTTGAGGCAGACTCCAAGGTGGCCACTTTAGAGAGTCTGGCTGCCGAGCGGCTCGAGGCTATAAAGAAGGCTGAGTCGAAGACCTCTTCCGAGAGGAAGAAAAGGAAGGAGGCCGAGTCGGAGACATCTTCCGAGAAGAGGAAAAGGAAGAAGGCCAAGGCTATGTTGGAAAAGAATAGCGCCGCATGGAGCTCCGAGTCCAAACATTGAAATCCGAGCTTGGAGGGTTGCAGGTAGAGCTGGTGGCGAAGAAGATGTCTAACGAAAGCCAGAAAGCTGAGCTGGATGCTAAGACGGCTGAACTGGGGATTACAAAGCTGGGGAAGAGGGACGCTGAGCTGAGAAAAAGATAGTTTCTGGCCTCAGAGGAGTTTTATGACCAACTCAGCACCCGAACCCTCAAGATGTTTCAGTTTGGCGCTGAGGGGACTTTCAAACTTCTTAGGGAGGCGGGGCACCTGACGGCCGAGCTGCCTAAGGCTTTTGTGAGCCTTGAGAAGATTTATGCTGACACTCCTCCTGAGGCTTTTGAAGATTTTGCCTAGCTGTAATTTCTATTTCTGTAATTTTTGTAATCTCTAGGCAATTTTTGAAATGAACTCAGTTCCTTTTTCTCTGGGTGAACATGTAAGGAGCAAAGTTCAGTTGTGTTGAGGGGTAGACTGAGCTATGAATAAAGATGCTCAACCCCGATCGTAAGGAGAGAGATTGGACCCCAAGGATTATGCTTGACCTCGACTAGGAGGGAGGTTGAACCCTTGGGACGATATAGATGCTCAACCTCAATTGTGAGGGGGAAGATTGAGCTCCAAGGGTTATGCTCGACCCTGATCAGGGGGAGGTTGAACTTTTGGGACGATATAGATGCTCAATCTCGACTGTGAGGGAGAAGATTGAGCCCAAGGGTTATGCTCGACCCCGACCTGGGGGAGGTTAAACCCTTGGGACAATATAGATGCTTAATCCAGACCGTGAGTTGGGAAATTGGGCCCCAAGGGTTATGCTCGACCTTGATTAAGGGGAGGTTGAGCCCTTGGACAATATAGATGCTCAACCCCGACCGTAAGGGGGGAGATTGAGCCCTAAAGACTATGTTCAACCCCGACCAGGGGGGAGGTTGAACCCTTGGGACAATATAAATGCTCAACCTTGACCGTGAGGGGGGAGATTGAGCCCCAAGACTTATGCTCGGTTCTGACCAGTGGAGGTTAAATCCTTGGGACAATATAGATGCTCAATCTCGACTGTGAGGGGGGAGATTGGGCCCCAAGGATTATACTCGACTCCGATTAGGGGGAGGTTGAATCCTTGGGACAATATAGATGTTCAACCCCGACCGTGAGGGGGGAGATTGAGCCCTAAGGGTTATATTCGACCCCGACTAGGGGGGAGGTTGAATCTTTGGAACAATATAAATGCTCAACCCGAGGGGGGAGATTAGGCCCCAAGGTTTATGCTCGACCCTGACTGGGGGGACGTTGAACCCTTGGGACAATATAGATGCTCAACCCGAGGGGGGAGATTGGGCCCCAAGGGTTATGCTCGATCCCGACTAGGGAGGAGGTTGAACCCTTGGGACGATATAGATACTCAACCTCAACCGTGAGGGGGGAGATTGAGCCCCAAGGGTCATGCTCGACCCGACCATGGGGGGAGGTTAAACCCTTGGGACGATATAGATGCTCAATTCCAATCATGAGGGGGGGAGATTGGGCCCCAAGAGTTATGCTCGACTCCGGCCGGGGGAGGTTGAACCCTTGGGATGATATAGATGCTGAACCCCGACCGTGAGGGGGGAGATTGGGCCCTAAGAGTTATGCTCTACCTCGACCAGGAGGAGGTTGAACCCTTGGGATGATATAGATGCTCAATCCTGACCATGAGGAGGGAGATTGAGTCCCAAGGGTTATGCTCGACCCCGGCCAGGAGGAGGTTGAACCCTTGGGATAATATAGACGTATGGATGATGATCCGATCTGCAAGGGGCTTTTTTCATTGACAAAAGGAAATATATACATGAAACCAAGAGCACTCGAAGAATACATAAAGGATATTTTGGAATAACTCAAGTGCTGTAGTAGGGTCTCAGATAATTTGCACTCCAAGGCCTATCAAGAGGCTTTCCGATGGAGTCTCGTAGATAATAAGCACCCATGACCATCTTGCGGATAACTTTGTAGGGTTCTCCCCATTGCAGCTCTAGTTTATTTACATCCCCGACCGACTTGATTTTCCTCCCGACTAAGTCTCCTACTTGGAAAGCACGAAGGATGACTCTTTTATTATAAGCCTGACGCATCCTCTGTCGGTAGGCCGTCAGTTAGGCGGCTACCCTTTCACTGGTTTTGGTTATCAAGTCCAAGTCGAGTTGCCTCCGCTTGGGGTTGTCCTGATCGTAAGTGTGGAGCCGCATAGATCCTTACCGATCTCTACAGGAACAACCGCCTCACCTCCATAAATCAAATGAAATGGGGTCATACTCGTACTTTCTCTTGGCATGGTTCTGTAAGACCATAGAATACTTGGCAACTCATTGACCCAACTCCCACCCAAGTAGTCCAGCTTGATCTTGAGGCCTTTGATAATTCCTCAATTGGTTATTCAACTTGCCCGTTACTTTGAGGGTAGACAACCGATGTGAAGGCGTGATGAATATCGAAGCCTTCACACCATTCTCTTAGTCGCCGACCTTGGAATTGCCGTCCATTGTTGAAAACCAATTTATGGGGTATACCATACTGGCAAATGATGTTCTTCTGCAGGAAGCTAAGAGAAGTTTAGTGATATTTTCTACTACTAGCAAAGTGATGCAGAAAGACCTTCTTGAAATCCTTGAAAGATTGGATGGAGGATGTCGGGACTCGGTTGAACCATCTTTGCGCCGATTCCGAGAGGGTTGTCGGAAGACTCGACATTTTACACCATTAGTATATTAGTGTAGCATGGAGGCATTCTCAAACTTTAACAGGTATCTTCTGGATCCGCCGATCCCATATACTCTTCGATCATTAACAGTTAGAAATATTGTGGCAGTTCATCCTCTAGGATATTCTTGAAAAACGAGGTGCCTTGGAATTCCTTTTTGCTAGAAGCGGGTGCCTTGCCTCGAGCAGGGTCACGGGGCGGTGTCTTCTCGACTGATGACTCCAATAATCCCTCCCGTCGCATAAGCATCCCCGGGAGGATTGGGGCCGGTGCCGGAGGGATGTCCATCGGCCACAGTGATTTACGACTAGCCCTATGTAGTATTTTCGCAGATACGAAATGTATCTTTTGAGGTGAAGGATTCATCGTTTGTCTCGATCTCCTCCTGTACCCTGGCTTCTACGAGTTGGTTGAAATCCTCTCGCGTCATGGTGACGACCGCTGGTCCTCCGGTGTCATCCATCTTGTGTCACAGCACAGGATTTATGTTCCCACGCGCCAATTTGTTCCTGTTTGAGAACGTCGGAGGGTGAGCCACCAAAAAACGTGAGCCTTGAACGGATGCCGAACCTCAAGGGATAGAGAGAGGAGACCTCCAAAGACCTGAAACGAGAAGGGAAGGGACAAGAGAACGAAAGAGTTAGACTGACGCCGGGTTCCCGGTGTAGCTACTTCAATGCTCAAGTCAGCCCGCTGAGGTGGAGGGAAAATGAATAGTAGTGTATGAGGTATCTCCAAGATGTAGAAAATGTACTGTATACACAGGCTCTTTTATAATCTGTCTTGAGGGTATTCTCTCCTCATTGATTAGGAGTCACGTTAGTATACTATCTGTTTAATCCGCGTATCATTACCATATCTCTGACAATATACAGTATCTCTGTCGTATCATACAATCACATCACCCACACTATATATTAAAAGAAGGTATGATGTTATCTTGAACCGCCCGCAGAGCTCCACGTCTCTTGACTACTCACGTGCGATCCACGGGACTGGACTGTTGGTGACCAAGATATATAGGGAATCCGGCCGGAGGGTTGGGCATCCTTGGGGTCGGAAATTCGATCGGAGAGTTGAGCATAATTGGGGTCGGGAATCCCACCGGAGGGCTGAACATAATTGGGTTCAGGAATCTGATCGGAGGGCTGAACATACTTGGGGTCGGGAATCCGACAGGAGGGTTGAGCATACTTGGCGTCGGGAATCTGACCGGAGGGACTAAACCGATCAGGGGCATTGACTATAACTATCACCTCGTCTTGACTTTTGACCTGTAAAAGGATGGACTTTCGCCACGTGAGCGCCCTTATTGCCCTCGCATCAATGACTTTTAGAAAGATGAATAAATAAGCAAGAAGATATGAACATTCCTAGATATATATGATAATAAGTTTTCTTATTAAAAATTGGGCTGATATTCAATTTAGCGCTAGCAAGTGAATACAACAAGCACTAATTCCACTATTTTTACAATGAGAAAGGGACTACTGGAGCAAGCTTGAAGTTTTCTTGAGAAGTTTGGAAAATGCTCATCATGTATGTTTGTCAACACAAAATCTTCTATATTATATGATTATGCTGTGCATTACTGCATAATTTATAAGTTTCATTATTTAATTCAAATATTTTTTATAATATCAACACAGATATTACAAATTTGCTAACAATACTTAAAGTAACAATTTTTATAATATCAACATGAATATCACAAATTCACTAGCAATACTCGAAGTAGAGGAAAGAATAATAAGTAGAGAACTAAATCAACATGCTGACAAACTTAGACTTGTAAACTACTTTAAAAGGACTTCTACAAAAATCAATTTATTTGAAAAATTGTCATGAGCAAATTTACTAATTGATAACATAGATTCCTAAATCCTTAGTGTATCACCTACGTTGACAACTTTAATTCTACCATCATGTTGTTGATGAAATACAAATAAACGTTTAAGTTCAAAATATTCTCCACATGCTTTCCAAAACTAACTAACAAGTTTAACATCTCTATTTGATGCTATAGAATTGTATAAACCATGATATTTAATAATTTTTTTATAAAACAACTTAATTGTAAGAGATGCATCAATGTTTTTTTTTAATGAAATAAAACTACGATTTTGGGAAATTAATTTACAACATATTAACGAAATTGTGATTTCAATTGGATCAAGGCTATCATCTTTCATGTCTTCAGTTGACCCTTTTCCTTGGTAGAGACTGAGTTCACTTTTTAGTGATCCAGTGACCCTTTCACTTCTTTGTGACATAGTTACATGACAATTTCATCAACATTTACTGTGTTGATGATTGGATTAGATAGTGAGAGTAGTAGATAACACACTACAATCTTTTATCATCATAAATATTTATTAGGATAGAGGCAATTAGGATAGAGAAAACTCATAAGACGACTAAGAATCATAGGACTATTGCCACTAGAGGGGATTAAATAAACGCAACCTGAATTGCTCTTGCAAATGCAATACTTATGTTAGCAATTAAATGTCAAAAATATAAGCAACAAAAATAGATAAAATAAATGCTAATGCGAAGTAATTTAACGTAATTTAGAACATGGATTAAAATTTTGAGCCATTTTGTTCGATACAGGCGAAACATCTTGTTTTGCTCGCGGATCGACACAAGTATGCCTCCGGTGCTGATGCGCTGCGTTGCGTACCACCGGCCGGGTGACGTGTTCGAACACGTCTCTCGGGCCTGGCGACGAGTCCAGACATGTTGCCCGTGCCCGGTGACGAGTCCGGATGTGTCGCGCGTGCCCATAGTGGTGAAGGCGCAGGGGTAAGGTTTTTAACTTGTTTTATTAAATAACTTAGGTTAATAATTTTAATCAATTCCTAGCTATGATTAAGATAATTTAAATAGGTTTAGTTAAAGCCTAAAAAAAATTATCTCATCAATTTAATTAATATATATATATATATATAAATTATTTTATTTTTTATAATTTTTATTTTTAAATAATTAGATTAAATTTTTTATTTTTAGTTAATGTATTTTATATTTAAAAAATACTGAAACTATATCGGTACGACACGATATGGTATCGAAACTGTATCGTTCCGGTTTGGGCCGAAACCTTCGCACGGCTTGAGATTTTAAATCATGATTCAGAATCCTATATTTCTACTCTATGGCTTACGGATTTTAATGTGAGTCACCTCTCGAAATTCCCTACACGAAAATAATTTCTCCTTTCAGGAGGTGGAGAAGTTTTGTATAGAATTTTTCCTCTCTTTTACAAATAGAAATAATAAGCACAAAAGTACAATATACAAAAATAAGCCTTCAAGTCTTTGGAAGAACTTTAGAATAGAGAGAAGACCGAGTAGAACGTGCAATGTAAGTGCATCCAATCAACTCAAACCTTATCTGTCAACTCAAACGCCTCTAGTCAACTCAACTAATCTTTAACCTTTTTCTCCTAACGAATGCACTTTCAATTGATTTGATAACTTTGTGACCATGTTTTCAAACGACTGTGTCTTCAATCGATTCATCAATCTTCAGTCGACTTACCTTTACCTAGATTAGCTTGTGACTTTTTCAATGTTGATATAGTTCGAGTCCACTCGAACTATCCTAGTTGGCTTAAATCTTGTAGCCACAATCCTTATCCTATAAAGACAAAATCTTAAGTTGACTCATGACCATTTTATGTTTAAGTTAGCTTAAATCCCTCAACTTGCTCCATGTATTATTTGGTCATGTTTCACCTATGCAATACGTTTTCATGTCATTAACGTTTCCCTTAATTCTTCTCATCCTACAGTTCCTCAGACGCCCCCATCCATCTTTATTTGGTCTCTATGGACCTTAAGCCACTAAGCTGTCAATTTGATCGCGTCAAAGCTGTTCTAACTTAGTGTTTTTGTCTTACGGTTTCTCGGTCGCCTCATGCAACCTTCTCTAATCTCTATAGACTTCCAAGACACTAGGTGTGTGATGGTACCAAGTCATGATCAACATACACTTGACCTCGTCAAGTCACGAACTCTCCAAGTTCCATGTGTGTTCATACAAGTCTCTGCCAATGTTTTCAATAGCGGCAAATAGCGTGCTATGTAGCGCGCTATCACATGCTACGATCAACGAACGCTACATAGCGTTCGCTGATTAGCGATTGTCCCGAATAGCCCATGCTATTCGGACAATAGCGTCGATAGCGCACAATAGCGTGCGCTATCTTGACTTAGCGACCCATAGCGTGCGATAGCTTGGGCTATCTTGATTTAGTTGATTACAAAAT
>JBBUKS010040023.1:0-10628 GCA_038050645.1 Hedychium gardnerianum | reverse complement strand
AATATCCCTTAGGTCGTCTCTCTAAAGTTCTTAAGAATTAACTAGCTAGCAATCAACAATTTTGTGTGTAATTATAGGCGAAAGCGATATCACGAACGGATACTTGGATACTCCGATCGATTGGGTGCCGGGAATGAAGAACATGCGGCTGAGGGACTTCCCGTCCTTCTTACGGGCCACCGACCGGGATGACATCATGCTCAACTACCGCAACCGACAGGCACAGCGCTCTGCCCTCGCCCCTGTTGGAAATTTAATTTAATTTTTGAATATAGATAAAATTGGGATAGAGATAAAATTTAGATTAATTGATAAGATGGCAATTAGTGAATAGAAATAAAATATCATAATTATGAATAGAGATATAATATCTTGGATAGATGAGGTGATAATTATTGATAAGAATGAGACTTCGTGATAAAAAGAAAAATAATTTAGATTCAATATATTTGTGAGTTAGCGCTTATCCAATAAGACTATAAATATGTTAAATTTTTCAATGAATGAAAGCAAGTTGAGTTCACGTATTTTTTATTCTCCTCTTCCACGTAAAGTGTATTTTCTTCTTTCATATTTTTTTTCCCTCTCTAACAAAGTGATATCAGAGTCATGGCTAATGGTGGTATGGTTCTTTTCCAAGTTTCGGTACTTAAGGCGAGTAGTTATGATAATTGGAGTATCAAGATGAAGGTACTCCTCATGATCTTTGGGAGGTTATGGAGAAAGACTACGATGAGCCGCGTGATGACTCGACGTGATCTCCGACTGAAAAAGACAGTTTTTAGAGATTTAAGAGAAACAAGAAGACTCTCTTCCTCATTTATCAAGCTTTAGATGAGGATGGTTTTGAGAAAATCTCAAATGCTACTTCGGCCAAGGAAGCATGGAAAAAGCTCCAAGTATCATATCAAGAAGAGGAAAAGGTGAAAAATGTACGCCTTCAAACATTAAGAAGTCAATTTGATGCTCTTCGTATGAAGGAAGGCGAGTTGGTATCTGATTATTTTTTCAGAGTTTCTACCATTTTCAATCAACTAAAAAGAAATGATGAGAAACTAGAAGAAATAATTATCATTGAGAAGATTCTTCGATCAGTGGATTCAAAATTCGATAGTATTACAACTATCATCGAAGAAACCAAAGATCTACAAGCCATGACGATAGAGAAACTCTTGGGTTCATTACAAGCCCATGAAGAAAAGAAGAAGATAAATGAAGAGATTACTCAACAACTCCTTAAGATGACTCTTCAACCAACTAAGAAAGATGAAAGCTTCAATAACAATTGAAGTCAACGTGGAAGAGGTCGTGAATATGGATGAGGCAGTGCTAATGAGCAAGGATGGGGTTTCAATAACAACAATGAAAGAGGAGAAAATTCAACAAGAGGACATGGAAGAGGACACACAAACTTGAGGTACGACAAATCTTAAGTTAAGTACTACAATTGTGACCAGTTTGAGCATTATACTAAAGAATGTAGATCGCCTAAGAATAAAGTATATGAAAGAGTAGCATATATGGAAGAAAAAAGAAGAAGATGACATCCTACTGCTGGCATATTAAGATAATGAAAAAGGCAAAGATACAATGTGGTATCTCGACACTGGTGCAAGCAATCATATGTGTGGAAAAAGAAGCATCTTCATAGAGCTTGATGAATCAGTTGGTGATAATGTATCCTTCGGAGATGAATCAAAAATTGACATGAAAGGCAAAGGTAACATTCTCATCCATTCGAAGAATGGAAAACATGAATTTATTTAGAATGTTTTCTTTGTATCAAATATGAAGAGCAACATCTTAAGCTTAGGACAACTCTTAGAAAAAGGATATGATATTCATCTAAAAGATAATATGCTCATCTGAGAGGACTACCTTGCATCAAACATCTTGACCAATTATGTGAAGCATGTCTACTTGGCAAGTATTTCAGAAAAGGTTTTTCGAATGAGTCAAGTTCAAGAACCCAAAAGCCACTTGAACTTATACACACAGATGTTTGCGGTTCGATAAAGCCAAGTTCACTTGGTAAGAGTAATTATTTTCTTCTCTTCATAGATGATTTTTCTTGAAAAACTTGAGTGTATTTCTTGAAGCAAAAATTGGAGGTCTTTAGCATATTCAAGAAATTTAAAGCTACTGTAGAAAAGGAGAGCGGTCTCGAGATCAAAGCTATGCGATCTGATCGAAGAGGAGAATTTATCTCAAAGAAATTTCAAGAATTTTGTGAAGCCAACGGAATACGATGACCTCTAATAGTTCCAAGATCCTCTCAACAAAATGGAGTGGTGGAAAGAAAGAATCGATCCATCCTTGACATGACAAGAAGCATGCTAAAAAGCAAGAGGTTACCAAAGGAATTTTGGGCAAAAGCGGTTGGATATGCAGTATACTTATCAAATTAGTCACCAACAAGGAGTGTGTGGGGTAAGACACCACAAGAAACATAGAGCGGAAGGAAGCCTGAGATCTCTCATCTAAGAGTTTTTGGGAGTATAGCCCACGTTCATGTGCTTGACGAAGTAAGAAGCAAGTTGGATGATAAAAGTAAGAAGTTCATTTTTATTAGCTATGATATTAACTCAAAAGGGTACAAGCTATACAATCCAGATATTGGGAAGACAAGCATCAGTCGAGATGTCATATTTGAGGAGGAAGGAGAATGGACATGGGAATCTCGAGATGAAGACTACAACTTCTTCTCATACTTTAAAGAAGAAGATGTAGAGCAACCAAGGATAAACAAACAAGAGAACAATCTACTACTCCACTAGCAACACCAATCTCAAGTACTCAAGGAAATTTATCTGCATCAACTTCAAGTGAAAATTCAAGTGAAACAGTACTACGCTTTAGGAGCTTACAGGACCTTTATGAGGTAACTGAAAATCAAGATAATCTTATTCTATTTTGTCTCTTTGCCGATTGCGAGCCTATGAATTTCCAAGAAGTTATAAAAAGCAAAAAGTGAAAAGATGTGATGGATAAATAAATCAAAGCGATCGAGAAAAATAATACGTGGGAGTTAACTCCACTTCCTGAAGGACATAAAGCGATTGGTGTGAAGTGGGTGCACAAAATAAAAAAAAATGTCAAAGGAGAAGTTGAAAGATGCAAAACAAGATTGGTGGCAAAAGGCTATAATCAAAGATCTGTGGTTGACTATGATGAGGTATTCGCTCCCGTTGCTCGATTAGAAACTGTTAGACTAATCATTTCTTTAGTAGCTCAAAATAAGTGGAGAATACATCAAATGGATGTAAAATTTGTCTTCTTAAATGGAATTCTCGAAGAAGAAGTTTCTATTCAACAACCATCAAATTATGAAGTCAAAGGACAAGAAGACAAAGTTCTAAAATTGAAGAAGACTTTCTACGGGCTAAAGCAAGCACCAAGGGCATGAAATAGTTAAATAGACAAGCACTTGCAAGAGAAAGGTTTCATCAAATGTCTTTATGAACATGCACTATACATTCAGAACAGGATAAAGATATTTTGATTGTTTGCCTATATGTCGATGACTTGATCTTCATGGGAAGCAATCTAAGTATGTTTGAAGAATTCAAAGAAGCAATTACTAAGGAGTTCGAGATGACTGATATTGCGCTAATGACATACTATCTAAGTATTGAAATGAACCAAAGGGAAGATGGAATCTTCATCTCACAAGAAAGTTATGCAAGAGAGATATTAAAGAAGTTCAAGATGAATAACAGCAAGCTCATAAACACCCCAGTAGAATGTGGGGTCAAGTTATCAAAGCATGATGATTGAGAAAAAGTTGATCCAATATTTTTCAAGAGCATGGTTAGAAGCTTACGATACTTGACATGCACAAGGCTTGATATACTTTATGTTGTTAGACTTGTTAGCCGCTACATGGAGGTTCCAACTACCGCCCACTTGAAGATCGCTAAGAGAATTTTGTGCTATATCAAAGGTACGATAGTAAACTTTTGTAAGTTTGTCGTCACATTGAATAAAAAATTCATATATATCTAATATGTTGCAGATGAAATTAAAACTTTAGCTAATCGCTTGAAGAATTTAATCTCTGTATATTAACGAAAAACAGAATTTAAAACCGCTTATAACAACGAGGAGTTAAAGTCAAAATCTAAATGAATGCTGTCCTAATATAAATTAAAATGAAAAGTCACAATAAACAATTAAATATTGATGCGAGCGGAGAATGGGTGTAGAGCTCCACCGCATAAAGTAGTAGTCCTTTCTCGAAGGAGGTCGATAGATATATGTCCGCAGCAAAAATGTCAGCTTGCGTGGTCGTTCCCGCCGGGACCCGCGCTCCTCAATGTTCCTGCATATCAAGCCACTTGCTTCAGTTAACTATTGGCTACAATGTTGCATGTCTGCAGTAAAAAAGATGGATCGATGATTCGTGGATATGAACAGCTAGCTGTACTGGGGCCTCCTGCAGCTTGTCGCTTGCGTACAGGATCCATCTCGATCGAGCAACTTGCTCAGCGAAGCTTAAATATGAGGGAACACTGAACGTATATATGAACCTCTTTTGCGTCCTTAATTTGGTTTGCAGTGCAGGGTGCCCCAGGAGTTAATGCCCAAGTTCCTTTTTCGTCGCAACTTGAGCAGCTAGCAAACAACACGAAAATTTAATCCTTCCCCGGCACCCGCAGTACTGCCGCTGCAACCCTTTTGTCCTCTTCCACACAATCATTCATGATCGAGAAAGATAAAAAATGGTTGAGTAGAAGTTTTGTAGTATATATGTATATATGTCGACAAGAAAGTTCATATAATAATTATACTTTCCTTGATAGTTTTATAGGTTAGGTTTTCAGTTTATTCAGTTATTTATGGAGAGTTTTTTCTTTTTTTATAGCTTATATATTAAAGCTATGTGGCTCCCCACTGGAATCTAACCGGCCTTGGATTTGGCAGATGGGTTGGAAGACAAATTATGAAAATGATGTAAGATAGATAACTTTCTTAACACCCGGAAACGAACCCAAACACTAACTAAACCGATCATTGGACAGCAACATGCACAAGTTATACGTGGCATTTTACTGTACCAGGTACGTGGATACGTAGAATCAGAGAAGCTATTTCCGGCGTTTATATATATAACCCATATACGAAGTTGTATATGTGGATCAAGGATAGGCCCACAAGTTCCCGGCGTCGTGGGTCTCCGGCGAGTCGTCGGAGTGACGCGGGCTTAGCCTCGGTGGGCTTATCAGCATCCCCTCCGCCATGTTCATCAGCAACTTTGGCATCTCAAACATCTCCTCTTCGTCGATATATTTCCCGGCTGGTTCTAGGCTAATTGATGCGGCTGCCGCCTCCGCTTTCTCCTCGTCCCCTGTTCCTTCCGTCGTCAGCGGAGTCGGAGTCTCCTCCCTCGTGCCTTCCGGTGTCGTCAGCAGAGTGGAAGTGGCCGCCTCGGCTGCAGCCGTGCGGATGTCGGCCGGCGAGGGCGAAGCGGGCACGGGGCGGCGTGTGATCTCGTCGGGGAAGTTGAGGATGGCGTCGGCGCCGCGGAGCGCATGTGCAGCGACGTCGTAGGCGGCGGCGGCCATCTCGGCGGTGGCGTAGGTGCCCAGCCAGATGCGATTCGCCTTGCGGGGCTCCCGGATCTCCGATACCCACTTGCCGCTCCGGAACCTCACCCCGCGATAGCTCCGCTCCTGCTTCTCGCTCACCTGAAGCTCCTCCGCCTGGGAATCGCCGGAACTACTCTGTTCAGCCATAAATCTGCATGAGCCAAATCAAACCGACCAAAACCGAGAAACATCCATAGCAAAGCTTGCGGCTACAACAGCTAGCATAATTCCAACTACAAAGAATGTATACGAAAATCAGTAGTGAGGTCGGGTGGGATGAATGTGTGACAGGAACAGAGTTCTTAAAGGTGGTGGAGGAGGTAACTTAATTAAGAGACGAGGGGAGGGCGTTGGGTTTTGGCGGCGAGGGAACATAGTGAAACAATGAAAGAGGTAACCGCAGTAACTTTACTCTTTTCCGCTATCAAATCCAGCCACCTAATTAGAATTGCTATTAATGGTTGATGGGCGCACCTAGATTTATGCGACGCCATCTAATGCTATTATTAGTTAAAATAAACTGAGTTAAGTGGAAGCTTTTAGTTCTGGATGCTGACGTAATTGTGCTGAAAAGGGCATCCACTTTTTTGTGGGGTGATTTGACAAGGATTGGGGTCAAAGTTCGATTCCTTAATTGGGAAGTGGGTTGAGATTAGATTAATTCGTCCCTAGATTAATTAGGAACTATAACTTTCCTTATGCCGCTAATATAACGACAGGGCGAATCCACTATTATTATAAAAAAGTGAAAGGACAGCGGTTATAGTGATGCTTGAGGTAAGACGACAATGTGAATATACATATTGATATCTTGTTCGACGTCTTTTACCCGATCGCGAGTGAAATTTTACATGGGTGATTAGATATAGGTTATCATTTTTTTTTATCTGCATATAATAATTTTTCTTACTTATGTAATAATTTTTTTCTTAAATAAAAAAAAAAAATTCTCTCTCCTTGATTGCATGTAATAATCATTGTGATGCTCGTTGTAACTGCTACACGTTGTAGTAGCTACTGTACATTAGTTGCTACAATGTATAACAGTTATATACTAGCTGCTATAATTGTGTTGTAAAATTTTGAAAGTTATAACTTTTGATTCGGATATTAAAATGAGATTATTTTTTTAAAAAAATCGAAACTCTTTCAAAGATCTATAATTAAAAAAAAATCATCTCATTTTGATATCCAAGTCAAAAGTTATGATTTTTAAAAACAATTTATATAATTATAGCAGTTAGTTGTAATTGCTACAATGTGTAACAGTTACTGTTACACGTTGTAGCAGCTAGATATATAGTAACTACTACACGTTATAGCAGCTATAACTAGCTGCTACAACTATGTAAAAAACTTTTGAAAATCATAACTTTTGATTTAGATATCAAAATAAGACGATTTTTTTTAATCGAAACTTGTTCAGAGATTTATAATTCAAAAAAAATTATCTTATTCTAATATTCGAGTCAAAAGTTATTATTTTTGAAAGTTTGCTACATAGCTACACATTGTAGTAGCTACAACTAGCTGCTATAACTATGCAGTAAATTTTTAAAAATCATAACTTTTGACTCGGATATCAGAATGAGAAAATCTTTTTTTTTTGAATCGAAGCTTGTTCAAAAATTTATAATTCAAAAAAAAAAGATTATCTCATTCTGATATCCGAGTCAAGAGTTATGATTTTCATAAATTTACTACATAGTTATAGCAACTAGTATGTAGCTACTATAATGTGTAGCAGCTACAACCAGCACCATAGTGGTTGTTGCATGCAATTAGAGGAGTGAAAAGAGTGTTTTTTATTTCAATTTAAGAGAAAAAAAAAGAGAAAAGTTATTGCATGCCTATGAGAGAGGAAAAAGAGAAAAGTTATTGCATGTTAATAAGAGAGGAAATAGATGAGCCAACATTGCTAAAGGGATTTTTTTTTCCTTTCGATGTGGTCGAGTCTACAAAGATTAATGTGTCAGATGACTCATTGGGAATTACTCGATAAGGATCCTCTGATATTTAAGTTAGGTTTAATAGATAGAGAAGAAAGTAATAAATAGTTGAAATAACGTCGAATCACATTCATATCATATCTCTATGAAGTTGATTTTATTATCTTATATAGGGGGAGAAGAGCAGTGAAAATTTATATTACCCCTTTTCAAAGAGCGTACCTCTTTCATCTTCATCAAAAGGCACACTCCTTTTGCAACTGCCACATTAAAAGAAATGATCATGTATCCAAGTTCAAGAGTGCAACCCATTCGGACTTAAGATACTCGGGTGATCACACTGCTTGGGTGCTCGAGAACTCCGGGGCTCGAGTGCGTGGATGCTCGGGTGCTTGGGAACTTGAGGGCTTGATCCTGCTTAGGAGCTCAACCCATTAAAACTCGAGTTTCTCCCACTCAAGCTCAACACTCGGGGTGCTCAACCATTCGGGCATTCAGCCATTTGGCCTCGAGATGCTCAGCCACACGAGTGTCCCGCCGCTCAATAATCGAGTTGCTTAACCACTCGAGCGCTCCATCGCTCTGGATGCTCAGCTCTAAGGGTGCTCGACCTCTCAGGCGTTTAGGCACTTGGGACTTCATCTTTCGTAGTGCTCGGCCACTCTTCGCTTGGGGTGCTTAGTGTTTGACAATCAAGCATTCGCCACTCGGAACTCGAGGGTGCTCAAGAGTCCAGTGGTCAAGTGTATCACAATCAACACTTGGGTTTAGACACTCGGGTGCTTGAGCTATCAATTCTCAAGTTCAGCAGCTACTCGATGTTGGATCGAAATAGAGGAGAGAGAGGGGAGGGGAGGGTGAATCTCATATATTAATTTTTTTTTGTTTTTTCTAAAATCAAATCAAAGTAGCAGTGGAATAATAAAAGACAAGAACATAGTTCGGTTTTTAACTTGGTTTGTAGTCCAACGACTACTACTCCAAGGTCCGCAATCCTTGATCACTTCCGAATAGGCAATCACTAAAGTTTTTCTCTCCAAAAACTTTTGGAAAAGAAGCAAACTGATACAATAAGGAGGAAGATAGTAATAACACTACTATCTCCTTAAATGAATGCAAGTAAAAAGAATTTATACCGACAACAAAGATTAGAAGTTTAGGCATAGGTTGTAGATGTGCTTCTCAGCGTAGTAATGGCAGAGCTTGTACGAACAGAAATAGAGCAACAAAGAAGAATGGACGAAAGGATTGATGTTGAACCTTTAACCTCGAGGCTTCTTTTATTGACTACGTTCAGTCGACTGAAAAGATGTTTCGTCAACTGAACCATCTATCTATCGATTGATCTCAGCTCCCCTGATCTTGTCCATCCCAGAAATCATATTTGTTCGGTCAACAAAACCTTTTTCCCATCAACAGAACCCCTAGGGTTCTCTTCCTGCATGATTCGATCTGATCGGCTTCACTTTCCATCTTTGTTCGGTTGAGTGATCCTCTTGATCCATTGAGGGAACTCAATGTTTCCTTTTCTACGTGATTTGATCTAATCGGCTCACTTTCCATTTATGTTTGGTCGACTGATTCTCCTGATCAGTCGACAAAATCGCAGTGTTTATCACCCTGTGCTAGTTATCTAGACAATCGAAGTTGTATGAGTTCACGCGAATGAGATAGAGAGAGAGTTGATAGGAAAATCTAAATTGGGGGAATGATTCTAGGATTTCAAATTAGCAATGATGGTTGTTGACTTCCCAAGTGTTATGTTCATTCACATGTAGGGTATCCTATCTAAATTATCGATACGAAATTAGGAGAATTGTATCGGAGTATCTATCCAAACTTGATGCATTGTAGTAAGACGATAGTGCTAGAAGTCTGCTTTGCAGGATTATCCCTATCACTAAGGCTCCACGGTTCATCTAGACTATCACCTATACTCTTTGACATCAAATTGGGGCAAATCCATTAAGCTCTAAGATAGTTTTTCCTTCATGGGAATTAAGTCTACCTTCAAGAGAATGATGCTAGAATGTCCGCTTCGCAGGATTACCCTTGTCACTAGGGCTCCATAAAACATGTAGATTATCTCCTCTATAAGTGACTGATTTCCCATGTCCTTAAGTATTCACAAATAACATAAAAAAATAGGAATAAGAAATAAACATGTTATTTAATAGAGAAAGAAACAAATACTCAAGAATAATGTTAACAATTACATCGTAGCTACTTCCTACTCATAGAATCTGAAAAAGTACTCCATGAAGATGGAGATACAACCAACAGACATGAATTAAGCAATTATAATCTCCAATCAGAAAGAAGAGTCTCTAAGCTTAGATGGTAGAAAGATCGTTGTGGCTCCTTAGATGGCGGCTCTAGGATTTCCCCTCAAGGGGAGAAACCTCTTCCAAGGAAGGAGGCAGAGCCCCAAATCCTATATACCCTAAATAATAGCCTCATGAGTTCTTTTATAGTCTCCCAAGATGGTTCAATCTGTTGGAGTATCGGGGCTTTGCCAAAACAAGGTTTTTGGCCCTTAGACTTAGTTTTCTCGAGTTTTACCCTGAACCAAACTTGTAGATCTTGAAATTATTTTCAATTTGATAGGTCATAGGCTCCATGGCTCAACCTGAGTTAAATGTTATACCCGTTCAAAGTTTGGTCTGCTGAATCGGGTCGCCTCACGACAGAAAGACACGGTTGTGCATTTTAAGCACGACCGTGCTGTTTTGATTTTGTGGTAAAAAGCATGGTTGTGCCTTTTAGGCACGACCATGTTGGAGGCTTTTGGAGATTCTGTTGGGAATCCTATGCGACAAAATCAAATCGCAGCGAAAAAATAGGATCCCTTCCGTGATCAATGCGAAAAATTCATACAAGTTAAATCTATAAAATAAGATCATATCTAATAGGGTATACCTTCGTTGCGTGCCCTTCTCTTATCCCGTTTGTCCAAGGTGTGTCGGATTGCTTGCACGTTCAAGTGTACGTGCCTCTATGCGTATCCATACTAACACTCTTTCACCTTTCGGAGAAGACTTAGGTTGTGCTCGCAACCTCTAAGGGAGAATTCGGCCAAGCAAGAAAAGGG
>JBBUKS010040012.1:0-10628 GCA_038050645.1 Hedychium gardnerianum | reverse complement strand
TATTTTGAGCGCAAAAATAATTGCTGCCAGCTCCAAATCATGAACAGGATAATTTCTCTCGTGATCCTTCAGCTGACTAGAAGCATGGGATATCACCCGCTCATGTTGCATCAGAACTGCACCCAACCCTTGGAAAGATGCATCCGTATAAAGTATGAATTCATCTTCTCCAGTGGGAAGCACAAGAACCGGTGTAGTTACTAATCTCTGTTTGAGTTCCTAGAAACTTGTCTCACAAGCCTCAGTCCAGGTAAATTTCACTCCCTTCCTAGTTAACTGTGTCAAAGGTAGAGCAATACTAGAAAAAACCTCAATAAATCTTCGGTAATATCCAGCCAGTCCCAGAAAGCTACGAACCTCTGTACTATTTTTGGTTGCTCCCAACCAGTAATGGCTTCTATCTTAGAAAGATCCACAGATATCCCTCTACTAGAAACCACATGTCCGAGAAAACCTACGGAGGACAGCCAGAATGCACATTTGCTGAACTTCGCATACAGATGCTCTCGTCGAAGTGTCTCCAGGACTATACGAAGATATCATTCATGTTCCTCCTTAGATCGAGAATATATCAATATATCGTCAATGAAGATAATGACAAACTTGTCTAGATACTCCAAAAATACCCGGTTCATCAAATCCATGAAAATCGCAAAAACATTGGTAAGCCCAAATGACATTACCAAAAACTCATAATGCCCGTACCGGGTACGGAAGGCTGTCTTCTGTATATTTGTATCCCTTACTCTAAGTTGATGATAACCTGAGCGTAAATCAATCTTAGAGTATACATAGGTATTTTTGAGCTGGTCAAATAAATCTTCTATCTGTGGCAGCGGATACTTGTTCTTGATTGTTACTGAATTCAGCCGTCGATAGTCTATACATAATCTTAATGATCCATCCTTCTTCTTAACAAAGAGCACTGGAGCTCCCCATGGGGAAATGCTAGGACAGATAAATCTTTTATTGAGCAACTCTTGTAGCTGTATTTTGAGCTCCTCCAATTCCTTTAGTGTCATTTTGTATGGAGTCTTTGACACCGGTGCGGTACACGGAATCAACTCAATCGTAAACTCTGTTTGCCTCCTTAGGGGCAAGCCTAGAAGTTCCTCTTGAAACACATCCTGAAATTCTCGTACAATATGTACATCTTGAAGTTGCGTTGCACAAATCTCATTAGCCTTTATCATAGACAACAAATATCCCTAGCAACCGCGGTACAATAGCTTCTGAGCTTGCAGTGCTGATACGAGAGCAATCCCCTCATCCTTGGTCCCAATAAATTCCCAAGAGGGTTGACCTAAAGGTCGAAAAGTGACTACTCTCTCGGCAATCAACCGTAGCCTGATGAGTGCCCAGCCAGTCCATGCCAAGAATGATATCAAATTCCACCATTTTTAACACTTGCAGATCTACCATATAACCAAAGTCCAAGGGACATCCCTTGACCTCCTGACTAATGGTTAATACCTCTCCCGACGGAAGAGATACAGATAGGCCTTGCGATCTGAGCACAAGTAGTCTACGTATCTTACCCAAAAATACCTGAGATATAAATGAATGTGAACTACCAATATCTACTAATAAATCTGCAAAAGTAGAATAAACTGAAATAATATCCCGAAAGACCGATCCCTCGGCCCACTGTGCCTCCTCCCCTGTAATAGCATAAACGCGACCAACCTCTGGATTTGGTGGCATCTCCAGAGCGAAATGAGGCTGAATCGGCTGAGAAGTAGTCAGATGATATATCTGAGGCTGGGGCATCTAATAAGAATGAGACAGACGAATATACTGCTGAACTGCATATGCTGGATAAACTGGCACTACTGAAGGGTGATGCATAGTCACCGGTATCACTGAGTGCTCCTGACCCTGAATATGATATACCTGTGCCTGAGGGGCCGACACTCGTTGCGACCGTGAAGAATAATGAGTCTTCTAAAATCTTTTCTGCAATCAGGGTTGGGTAGATCGACTCCCCACCGAGGAAAATTCAGTAGACTCCAACTGAGCCCTCAAAGTGCAGTCACGGCTCATATGTCCCGAAAGCTTACAATAAAAGCATATAGCCTGGTCCAGCAGACAATTTGGTTTAGTATGATTTCTGGAACCACACTAAGTACAACTTAATATCCTAGAGTCTTTCTTCCGATTTTGCTGCTGGAAACGAGAAGACCCTGCTGATGATCATCCAGTCTTCTATGGTTGAGATGACTCCCCAGTATTACCTTGTGAACCCTTGTTTCTGTGATCTCTTTTATGTCCAGAAAACTATCGCCTTTGCTTGGAAAACCCATTCTGAGAAGTTTGCTTATTATTCCCTTTTTCTCTGGATATCTGCTGTTGAGTCAACTCTATAAACAAGGCGTGATCTAACGCCTCCCGATAAGTATTGACATAAGTCTTTGACATCCTAATCCGTATATAAGCTGCAAGACCCTGAGTGAACTGAAACATATAGTCACGGTCCTGAGCTATAAGTTGAGGACAAAACTCTACCAGTCGGTTAAATTATGTACTATATTTTGTAACAGTCCGATGACCCTGCTTAAGACTCAAAAATTCCTGTCGTCGTGCTAAGAAAAATGTAGCAGGAAAATACTGCCTCTCATAAGCCTCTCAAAATAAAGTCCAAGAAATTTGCTGCTCACCAAATATCGTCTGTTGCATCTTCCACCAAGTCACCGCCTGATCCCGAAGATGATATGCAGCCAACTCTACTTTCTTGGTATCTGAACAAGTCATATATCTGAATGTATCTTCCAAGTTGCTTAACCAAGCGCGAGCAACCCATGGGTCAAAATCTCCATAAAAAGAATAAAACGATCCTCCGTTGATCGTGCCAACATGGGTATACGAGCTCTATCCATGACCCATCCAGTAATAACCGGGTTGACCTCGGTGGTGGTATCTCCTAAGACTGTATCCCTGGATCTCCCTTAGGAATATGATGACCTTGACTCTCACTATCAGACTCGACATCAGTTGGATCCCCATAAAAATTCACCTCTTTGGGAGCAGGCTTGGGGGCTTGTCCCAGAGAGTCGTTTCCATGGTCGGCCCGGACCACGGCCTGGAACAGTGACTGATCCACCATGTGTCATACCTGTTATAACAACTAAATAAGTACTATTGAAGTATAGATCAACAAGTATAACACTTAACTTCCTATTGCTCGGAGTTGTCCTATCGTTGCCTTGTCCCCAAAACCTGGAAAGTCGCATCGAGAAAACAATCATGAAAAAATCCGTAACACGAAAAATAGGCTTTCGTAACCTGTGGATTTGATACCAATAAAATTGTCACGCCCCAAGAGTATACTTATCCATTCAAAAATGGACAGCACCTCCTCTTATGACAATCACAGATTCCTGGTTACATAACCACACAGTATAAAATAAAATACCCTACTCAAGTAGCACAACCACGCAGTAATAACAAATACCCTACTCAGGTGGCACAACCACTCAGTAATAAACAAATACCCCACTCAGGTAGCACAACCACGTAGTAATAAAAAAAACCAAGAAACTCAAATACTCAAATCGTGTGCCGACACGACTTAAGACTCCAAGTACATAGCCAAAATCAAAACAAAGTCCAAGTCCAGGTATTTTATTACAATGCCAACAGAAATATAAATGCGGAAGCAAAATCACTAAAGCAAATAGAAAATTGCTGAGACTTAATGCGACAAGGGACAACATGGGCAGAACTCTCCAAGTCACCCAATCTGTTAAGCTAAAATAAAGTAATATGCAGGGTAGTGAGTACAAGAAATACTTAGTAGGTTTTGAAAGACGGTGCATGAACAATAACAATATAAAGAGTGCAAAAGTATACAGTCTCAAAGGTAGATACTCATCAAATCTCTACTACACAGACACTCTAAACAGCTGCACACTGTATCATGAGTAGTGCAAATAATAAACAAAATGAGTACAACATCTCTCATGCATGTACCATCAGTAATCCATATAAGTGCAGTATCTCATCTGCGTATATCGAAATAAGTATATAAATTGGAGTCTCATATGTGGGAGCAACGCTCCACCATAGGGTATATAAATGACCAAGAAACCCAGTTCGTCAGCTGTGGACCGCGGGTGAAACACTCTACCATGATACTCGTGGGCAGTCCAAAAATGTCAGGGTCCCTGTTTGTGGGAGAAATGCTCTACCACAAATGGCCTCGTGGGGAGACAGGATGTAGCTATCTAGCTACGGGCTGCGGGAGAAACTCTCTACCATGTATGACCTAATGGGCAGCTAGGGTATAACAACCCAAGTAACAACATGTCTATGACTAGACACACCCGAAGAGAGCCCTGGTCACTAGCCCATGTATCTTTGTGATGCTACGACTAGCTCATACCTAAAGGGAGCACTGGTCACTAGCATACATGCATCATCGATGCTACGACTAGCTCATACTCGAAGGGAGCACTGGTCGCTAGCATACATACATCATCGATGCTATGACTAGCTCATACCCGAGGGGAGCACTGGTCGCTAGCATACATGCATCACCAAGATGGGTAGAATACAACTAATCCTACCATCGTGCATGCCTATCTATGCAATGTACATCATCACATTATTCAAGATGGATTAACTCTAATCCAGGTCATACACACATGATTATAACAACCCAATCAGAAATAAGCTACCATGTAATTCTCCTAGAGTACACGTCAGACACGTATTCACATCTACAATCATAACCTTTCACACATGCTATATAATCAATGGTACATGCCATGCTCATGTCAACCACACAATTCAAAAATATGATGTACAAACTATGATAGTATTTCGTACATGTCACACACGTGTCCAACTCAATTCTACATGATATAAATGAAACAAAGACTCACATATAAACATAAATGCACGCCAAACGTGTATCTATCAACTACATGTACATAGCATGTTTTCTAAGGTATATTCCCTATACATGTTCACTACAAGATAGGAAATCAAATAGAGACTGCATGTGAATAAAATAGATCACACCAAGTTCAAGCATATAAGGATCAAACTCAAGTAAAAATACAACTAGAGAAAGATGAATTCAAAATCCAACTAAGCATATTTTATCATGCACCAAGATCAAAAATTAAAGTAGAAACAAAGGAAGAAATAGCCACCTCTGAAAGTAGCTCGTACTGAATGTCCCCGAGTACAAATACTTATTCTGAATCAAACCCCTACATTCATAGAACATAATTGATAGTAACACTCCACCGTAATTAGAGTAATGATATCTAATCTATTCTAATTATTAAACATCGATTTAGTTATATTCATAAGATGAGTCTTCTACTTAATATATTTTTAGATCATTCCTCTACCACATTCTTAACCATGTTGCATACAACTAACATAAAAACAATGAAGGAGACATATACCTCGGTTATCCTTCTACATCAACCAAAACCGAACCCACATCACTAGTAAAACTCAACTACACCATCAACCATAGATTTAATCCCTCTTAGTCAACCACCATATTCAACTTTTCAAAGAATTCATGCTACTAAAAACAAATAGGTAGCAAGTTTAACCCAAACAACATGATATCAACAAACCCTAATCATATCACATATCTTAAATCGAATTCTAATACATTTCTAATCCAATTACTACCAACAGTAACATTCCAAGAATCCACATAACCCTAGAACTGATTTTTTTTTCATTTAGGTTTACCTCTATTGGTGGCTGCTGGAAGTGAAGAAATGCTCTACTAGTAATGTGGTGGATGGCTGGGGCAGTGTCAGGGATTTACTGGCTGACCAGAACAAGATGGAAGGTCGGTAACAGTTCCCTGGACAAGGTAAGGGATCAACACGATGATTACACATATTTCTACAACTCTAATTATCAGATCCATAATTTTGCTTTTACGAATCTTACCTTCCCTTAAATGGATGCACTGTCGGACGATTGGGGGTAGCCAATTACTGCCACTGTTGAATCAACAGAAACCCCCATCAATTTGACCGACGGTTCTGATGACTGGAGCCAGGGATTCAGTTGTACAGATTTGAAGTAGGGAAACCCAAATTCAGATTAGAAGAAGGGAGCCTGACCTAGTTTTGACCGACGACAATGGGGCTTGGCCAGAGCTTAAGTCGATGGCCGGAATAAGAGATGAAAGACCTAGGTGAAGATCTAGGTTTTTACCCTAATGATTTCATCCGACCACCTCCATCCGGCGAAGCTGTGCTCGTGGCAAAACTCCGACAGCAGGCTGTTGGTTGAGGGCACTGGCTTGGGCTCTGACTATGACCGGTGACTGGCAGTGAGGGGTGCCAGTGGCCACTCAGTGAAGAAAAGGAATAGGTCAGCGATCGCCGATGTGGTCTCGGGGAGATTGTTTTCGAGGGGAGGGAGAAGAAGGGGTGCCGACCGAGAGATAAGATCGAGGGAAAAAAAGATTAAGAGATAGGTTTTTAACTTAGGTTTAGATTTTAAACTTTAGTTTAATTAAATCCAATTTTAGGTTAATTGACTCAATCAACTCCTAACTTAATTGTTATATCAAATAGGCCTTACAAAAGCCCATTATTTATATCCTCGTGATCTTGCCATTTTAGCTCCGCTTAAAACCAGAAAAATTTCTCAAAACTTCTAGAAATTCCTATAAATTTATTTTTCTGTTATTGCTCATTATTTAGCTATTTTTAATTGTTATATTTAACAATTGTTGTGGATTGCTGGATCTCAACTTGATATGGTGGTGGAGGGCTCGCACCAACGACGGTGGAGGCTGCGAGCCTGTGACGCATTATTGCGAACGCGAGGAGAAGAGAGGAATCAGTGTGGAGAAAGAGATAAAACTTAGGTTTTAATCAATCCAATTTAGGTATATCATTCAATCAACTCCTCATTTAAATAAGATAATTTAAAGAGACTTCCTAAACCTCTAATTGATATATCCCAAAAGATATTCATAAATTCATTTTAAATTCCAAAAAAATCAGAAAAATTCTAATAAATTCTATAAATTCCTATAATTTTATTTTATTTTTATTTACCAATTATATTATTATATCCCTAATTAAATTAAATTATGTCCAATTTTAATTCTTATCATCGCTTATATTATATAATTTTAATCAATCCAACTTAGGTCTATCATTCAATCAACTCCCCATTTAAATAGGATAATTTAAAAAGACTTCCTAAACCTCTAATCGATTTATCCCAAAAGATATTCATAAATTTATTTTAAAATCCCAAAAATTTCAGAAAAATTCTAATAAATTCTATAAATTCCTATAATTTTATTTTCTTATTATTTACCAATTATATTATTATATCTCTAATTAAATTAAATTATGTTTTATTTTAATTATTTTAATTCTTATCATCTCTGGTATTATATATATATATATAACGATCGGCCCGCAATAGTGGCAAGGCACCCTGCAACTGCCTGGGTCAGTGATGGCGGCTTCTCGCACATGACGCGCATGAGGAAGCAGCGGCAGCATTGCACATGACGCGCATGAGGAAGCAGCGACAGCGTCGCACAGGAGGTGCGACATGGGAGGGAGAGAGAGAGTTGTTGTGGATTGTTGGATCTCGGCTAGAGATGGTCGTGGAGGGCTCGCGCCAATGGTAGTGGAGGCTACGGGCCTGCGGCACGCTATTGCGGACACGAGTAGAAGAGGGGAATCAGCGAGGAGAAAGAGATAAAACTTAGGTTTTAATCAATCCAACTTAGGTATATCATTCGATCAACTCCTTATTTAAATAGGATAATTTAAAAAAACTTCCTAAACCTCTAATCGATTTATCCCAAAAGATATTCATAAATTCATTTTAAATTCCATTTTTTTTTAAAAAAAATCTAATAAATTCCTATAATTTTATTTCCTTGTTATTTATCAATTATATTATTATTATATCCCTAATTAAATTAAATTATCTCCAATTTTAATTGTTTTAATTCTTATCATCTCTGATATTATATAATTAAATTATGTCCAATTTTAATTGTTTTAATTTTTATCATCTCTGATATTATATAATTTTAATCAATCCAACTTAGCTCTATCATTTAATCAACTCCTCATTTAAATAGGATAATTTAAAGAGACTTCCTAAACCTCTAATCGATTTATCCTAAAATATTTTCATAAATTCATTTTAAATTCCAAAAAAATCTAGAAAAAATCTAATAAATTCCTATAATTTTATTTCCTTATTATTTACCAATTATATTATATATCCCTTATTAAATTAAATTACTTCCAATTTTAATTATTTTAATTCTTATCATCTCTGATATTATATATATATATATATATATATATATAATGTAAATGTTATTAAGATATATCTCACAACCTTGTCTTCAAATTTCTTTTTCATTTTTGTCAAATTTATTTGTCTAAAAGGTTAATTTATTTATTTTTTTTCTTTCTCTTTCTCTTTTCTCTGGTGGTTCATCTAATTTAATGATGAGGTGTTGTAAATGTTGGTTAAGGTGCATGCTAAGGTACCACAATCTAATAAGCCTCTTAGCCTGACTCATCTTAGATCTGTCATCAAGCGAACAACAGCAAATACAAAAGCAATTAGGAAAACAAAAAGCAACAAAAACAAGCCCCACCTAATTAGCTTTGTTACTTACATATATCTTTATTCATAAAATCATACTCCAAGGTAACACTAGAGCAAACTTATTTTTCCTTGTGAGCTTGTTATTTCATTCTCTAATGTAAGTCATTAACATAAGCTTATCTATGTAATTATGTTATTTTTTTCTATAGATCATTAGAGGTGACCGCGTTGTGTCTTATTTAGCAAGCCATCTGAGATTATCTTGTCATGCCCGAGAAGTACACATGCCTGTGGATACGGACGATACTCCCTTATGACAATCACATATACAACATGGTATGAGTCTACAAAACTTAAACCATAGCACAAACTCACAGAAAAAGTAATACAAACCAAACAGAGTAAGAAAATATAAGGTCTACTCGACCATGAAATCCAAAAATATAACTACGAGCCGGCCCAACTTAAGACACTAAATATATAACCAAAGAAAATCCAAAAGTTCAAATATGATTTAATTATTACAACGTCGGTACAATAAATAAATGTGGAAGAATAAACTAACCAAAGCGATAAGGAGAAAATGGAAGCCTAATGTGAATGGGACGACGCGGGCAGATATGCTCCAAGCGACCCAATCAACATATACTTGCTAACCTAGAAATAATAATGGAAAACAAGGGTGGTGAGTACAAAAGTGATATTCAGCGGGTAATAAAAGATAGTGCATGAACAATAAAGTATACAGGAATTCAAAGGTATACAGTCTCAAAGGAGGAATATACTCACCAACCATAAATACACATATATGCATCTACTACACCATCATCCTACTCAACTGCACACAGTATCATGAGTAGTAACAGGTAATGAATATCATGGGTACCGTATCTCATAAGCATGTACCAGTGCAAGTATCATAATACAATCAACACATGTGGGAGCCACGCTCCACCAAAATAAATCACTGTGTGTGGGAGCAATGCTCAACTACAATAAATCACCATATGTTGGAGCAACGCTCAACCACAATAAATAACCATATGTGGGAGAAATGCTCCATCACATGATATATAAATGACCAAGACACCTAGCTTGTCAGCTATAGACTGCATGAGAACCGCTCTACCACATATAGCCACGTAGGTAGTTCAAAATGTCAGGGTCCCTATCTGCATGGGAAATGCTCTACCACGTCTAGCCACGTAGGCAGACAAGAGGTAGCAATCTAGCTACGGGTTGCATGAGAAACGCTCTACCACGACTAGTCTCGTGGGAAGCAAGGGTATAACAACCCAATGATAACTATGTAGCATATCTCAATCATTGACGACTCTCTCAACCACGAATGGGAGACACGGTCGACAGGATATACTAATGGTCGTTGATGACTCTCTCAACCATGAATGGGAGATACGGTCGACAGGAAGCATGAATCTCCATGATGCTACAACTCACTCAACCAACCCAATGTGAGACATAATCAATAGCATACATGCATCACTGTGATGCCATGACTAGCTCATACCCGAAGGGAGCCCTGATCGATAGCATACTTGCAACCGCAATGCTATGACTAGCTCACACCGGAAAGGAGCTCTAATCGCTAGCATACATGCAACTGTGATGATACGACTAGCCGACTAGCTCATATCCGAAGGGAGCTCTGATCGCTAGCATACATGCGACATTGTGATATGTAGGATTCACATATCCTATCATCGAACATGTCAGTCTATGTAATGTACACAACTACATTCATCAAGACGTACTAATCATAATACATGCCACACATGTGTTTATAACAACCAATCAGACATGATAGTCACTACATGACACATCACCTAGAATACATGTCACACTCATGTTTGCACCTACAATCATACACATATGACACATGCTACAATATCTAGGATACACACCACACACGTGTCCACTACACAATCAAGAACATGTAATAAATGCTATATCATTATTGGTACACGTCACACACGTGTCCACCTCTACAAATCATGAATAATGTATCATATCCTACATTATCCAAT
>JBBUKS010039983.1:0-10629 GCA_038050645.1 Hedychium gardnerianum | reverse complement strand
CAACCTAACGCAACCCTCCTCCTTTATCCGGGCTTGGGACCGGCCATGACTAGTTCGTCATGGGCGGAGTTTTTTTAGGATTTAGAATATAAAATTTAAATTTAAAAAAAAATTAACACTAAATATTCATGGATGAGTACGTAGCATATCACCTTTTATATAAAAAGAGAGAGAAATGATATCTGCTCGTGCGCGTCGTGATTTTTACTATAGCAGTGTCTCATCAAATTTTTTTATAATTTTTTATTATAGTAGTGTCCCATCCGAATTTAAAAAATTACACATTTGTCCCTCCAATATAATATGCATGCATGCATCGTCTCTCTCTAATATATGTGTGCATCTAACACATGCATTATCTCCTATATAGTTACAGCAGCTACGATTTCATAACTATTATAATTACAATTATTTTTTATTTTGTAGCAGTTACGGTTTCGTAGCTGCTATACAGTTGTAGCAGCTAAGCTGCTACAACTATGTAACTGCTATAATTGTGTAGTTGCTATAACTGTGTAGTTGTTATAATTGTAGCAAAATTTTAAAAATCATACTTTTTGTCTCGGATATCAAAATGAGACGATATTTTTTTTGAATCAAAATTCATTCAGAGATTTATTATTTTTTTTAAAAAAAAGATCGTCTCATTTTGATATTTAAGTCAAAAGTTATAACCTTCATAAGTTTGTTGCACAATTGTTATAGCTATATAGTTGTAGCAGCTACACATGTTGTAGCAACTACACAGTTATAATAACTATGGTTCGGTAGCTGCTACAACATGTGTAGCTGCTACAATTGTATAATAAACTTTTAAAAGTCATAATTTTTGACTCGAATATCAAAATGAGACGATCTTTTATTTTTAATAAAATCTCGTTCAGAGATCTATAATTCAAAAAAAAAGATTGTCTCATTTTGACATCCAAGTCAAAAGTTATGATATTCGAAAAGTTATTGCACAATTATAGCAGTTACACAGTTGTAGTAGTTACACAGTTGTAGCAGCTACACATATTGTAACAGCTATACATGTTGTAGCTGCTACACAGCTGTAGCAGTTATGGTTTCGTAGCTGTTACAACATGTGTAGCTGCTACAACTGTGTAGCTGTTACAATTGTGTATCAAACTTTCGAAAGTCATAACTTTTGACTTGGATATTAGAATGAGACGATCTTTTTTTTTTGAATTGGAACTTGTTTAGAGATATATAGTTCAAAAAAAAAGATTGTCTCATTCTAATATCCGAGTCAAAAATTATAACTTTCGAAAGTTTGTTACATAATTATAGCAGCTACATAATTGTAGTAGCTATGATTTCATAGTTGCTACAACTATGTAGTTGTTGGGGTTGTAAGGTTGTAAACAAAGTCTCACATTAAAAATATATGGGAAAGATCATAGGCTTATAAGGAAAAAATATCTCCATTTGTATGAAACATTTTGGGTAGGGCCCAAAAGTAAAACCATGAGGGTCTAGACTCAAAGTGGATAATATCATATTATTGTGGAGATATCTAAATTCCTTCGGTCCTAGTTACGACTAGACAGGAAGACCTAGTGGGTCGATGATCGGAAGGGGGGTTATGTGATCCTTCGTTTGAGGGGGATTGTTGGGGTTGCAAGGTACAACAGTAGTTGCTACGATTTCGTAGCTACTACAACATGAAAAATAATTGTAATTGTAATAACTACGAAACTGTAGCTACTACAACTATGTATGTGTCAGAGAGAAATTAAATTTGGGAAAGTATTTTGAATGTTTTAAGCGGAGGGCGGGTGGAAAGAGATTAAAAAAAAATTGAGCTGGTGATGTCAGCTCACGATCATATATGAATAATCGGGCAGGATATAATCTATGTATATATAGAGAGAGAGTTTTGATATCCTGCACACCTTATCCTATACACCCTGTGCAAACTCAAAAAAAAAAAATGTTTTGATTTAAATTTTTTTTGTGCTTAATACTATAACTCAACCCTTAAACTCTAAAGGCAAAGTTTCATTGGCATAACCGGTTATTTAAAAAAAATAAACAAAAAAAAAATTGATTCAGACATTTGGATTATATGAGAGTCGCCTATGTCGCCCACAGAACGGGTGTGCACATCTTATTATATACATCTCGTGTACACTCAAAAAATGTTTTTTTTTTTTTTTGATTTAAAATTTTTTATGTGCTTAATACTATAACTCAACTCCTAAACCCTAAAGGCAAAATTTTATTGGCACAACTGGTTATTTAAAAAAAAATAAAAAAATAATCCAGGTGTCTGAATAAATTTAGACGTCTGAATTCTGTGAGGATCGTTTATGTCATCTATGAAATGAGTATGTAGGATATATATATATATATATATATATTAGGGTGATTATTTAAAATAGAGTGTTCCATTTTTTTTCAAAAAAGTACGCGTGATTAACAAACTCAAGGGTGCATTTTAAAAGAAAAGGGATAAATGATCAAGGCAACAAATACTTTTTGCTTATCGCGTGATCAACTGTGAGTGTCAGTGGCTGCTTCTGTTACGTCCGTGCCAACGAGACTTTGACTAAAATGCCCCTAACACATAACTAAATCTTATTGAAATACGAGGGTATATTTGCTCTTTCCGTAATATTCGCTTAACTACTCTCTCTCGTCCAATGCCCTAAACTTGGTTATCTTACAGAATAAAAAAATAATAAAAAAAAAAGCTTGTCTAATACAGAATCCACGACGCCTCTCACGACGCCGGTCACTCAACAATACGATTCCACAAGAATTCCAAGGTTGTTTCTCAACCTATACTTATCAAAGCTTGTCTAGTTTTCTCTACTTAAGAAAGTGCGTAGAATTTATCAAAATACACTTTGTTTGGATAATTTTGGATACTTTCTGTTCAATGAATGTCTGACCAAAGATTCAATTTCTTTTTGGTATTATTGTCTCTCAGAAAGAGATGATGACCTGTCTGGATATCTCGAGCTTCTTCCAAGTGCACCCATTCTCCGGTCGAGTCTTCTCCACGGCGTTCTCATCATGTACGTACACAGTATACTGTGTGCTGTTCGGCTGGAAACTCTTCTACTGTAGTGGTCCCTTCTGGTTTTTCTATAGTAGAATCGCCCGAGCGCACAGCTGTTCGCCTTGGCCTCCCGAGCAAGGAACGAATGGCTGATGAAACGCTGAATCTTCTCAAGGTAAATTCGATTTTCTTGAATTCTTTATTATTTTTGCTTTTGGTTGATGAATCTTCTCTGTTTTTTGTTTTCAGAATTGCCAGCTTTCCGTGAGGAAACTTAATCCGCGGCAGTATGTAACTGACATTCCGCAGGTATGTCTCTTTTGTTGTTGTTATTTCCTTAGTACATCGATTTCATATAGACTGCAAAAGCAATGTGTAATGTATTTGAGTAGATTAAATGATGAAAATGGTAGATCGATTCATGTTATCCAGCAAACTTATTATCCATAGTTGTATTTGTATGTTGTAATTGACAAAGATCCTAATCGTTGTTGTTTTTTTTCTCTTTATGCATTGAACATCATTATCTAAAATAGCCTTATGGGGATCACATACAATTTGCTAATTATTTTTTATTAATAAAATTGTTAACATATACTTCGATTTGATGATATTATAACTTCAAATCAATATATGAATTTTTTTATTTTTAAAATTATAATATCACAGATGTACGATTGATATTCCAAAAATATTTGGTATATTATAAAATTTTCAGTTGATTTTTAGATTATTAAAAATATGTAAGATCCGGAAATTGTTAATGTTAACATCACCTTACATATATTTGTGCTGTCCTTGCGTACTTGGATGAAACTAACAATAAGGATGTTGTTGATGTCCGGTGACATTTCATAATAATTTTATGCCTTCTTTTTTGAATCACTTCTTCAAATTATTGCATAGCCATTACCACATGGATGTTGCTTGCACATGACAATTATTTTTCCTACTATCATCTATTTATAACTCATAAGTTGCTAAGTTGACTGTTGTATAATATGTCTCGAGCTACTTTGTGATGCCCACAAGTTTATTTTCAGCTCTCAAACTTTGAGGTGTTGTTTCAACGACTTAAAGATATAGTTCGAAGTCAGGTGATTTGGATCTTGGTATTATTGGTTATGACATCGTTTGTGAATGTGGTGAGGTAGTTATCATATAGTTCCCTTATCCAGATAGTTGATATAAATACATTATTGAAATTGATACTGTCATGAAAACATTGCTTTATTGCTAAACATATTTTGAATGGAAACAAACTGAATTTAAAAATAAGTTGAACTTCCAAAGACTAGTCTTGGTTTGATGTTGTTGTATAGATAAAGAAACCATAGCCCATAAGATCTGCAATGAAATTGGCTAAGGATGATTTGATTGAGGCTGTTAGGATTTGTCAAATTTGACTGAAGGGATCATGATCGACTAAGAAACAAATCTGAAAATGGAGATTAAAATGATGTAAAAGTAGAAAAAAAACATTTGGAAAAAATAAGCTCAATAAAGTAATGAGAATTCTAAACAATTCTTTCATCTTTGTATTCGCTTATTCTTTATAGAAACATTGCAATTGCAAATACAATGAATATACAATTAACAACAAAAATAGTAGAAGAATAGAATGTTTTTCTTTTTTTTATTTCTCGTACTATTTTATGATGAACCAATGGTCAGGTATAATGTTGATTATTTCATTGCTAAAGTTTTTATGTGTCACAAGTTCTTGGTTGAAAAACCTCCTTTTACACCTTGTGATTATACCTAATTGCTGCTATGAGATTTTTTTTTTTTTACGCTAATGTTCTTCAAGGTAAAGGAAGTCCAGTAACCTACCTCATTTGCTGTTGTATAGATAATTAGATATTAACTAAATTATACGCCAGATGCTTCAATTAATATTTTACTTTTGTCTCCTAGTGTTCTGACTTTCAGAAGGGTATATTTATAAAGAGGATATGTGACTTCAGTACTATGAATTTGAAGGGGAGTAATGATTTAATTGTGGTTCATGAGGCACTTGGTTTTGGTTCCTGTCGTTTATCAATTGCAGTATGTATTCCCTCTGCAGGTTTTCCAAAGGAAATATTTTCTGCTTCTACGGATTTAACATTACATCCTAAAGCAATTACAATTTCTGTTACTCAGATTCCCCAATATGGAGTTTTTGAAAAAATACATTCCTTGTATGAGTTGTCAAAAATGCCTCAATGGACCAAGGACAGACCTCTGCGGATCGAAACTGGATTCTCATATGTATGCTGATCACCAAACATTTTTTGTTTTGAATTCCTTTTACTAGGTTCTTATCATCAAGTTGTCAAAATCTCTATAACAGCTAGCACACATTTTTTAAGGAGCAAGATTTTGAGCATGTCAGGTTCCAACGCTCTGAGGGAGCACTTGAGGCTTACCCTGCTGTAAGTATCGTCTTCAGACTTTTGTTCGAATGAACAGAGGTATATTGTTTCTATCATAGCTTATTAATATTACTCGAGTAGATGTCTGGGCACGTTTGATCATACATGCATATGTTAACTGGTATGTTTCAGATATTGTTGCAATTCATAATGCTTTGTTAAGCTATTTTTCTCTGATCACGTGGCTTCTCTTTTACAAATAGATGTGCTGGTCAACTATCTTTAACGTGTTGGATTTAATTAATTTTAAGGTGGATTTATATGTGATTTAAAGATTTACGATATCGAAATTCGTTAAGTGATCTAACTTAAGTTATTGAATTTTGGATTATTAGATATAAACCTTATATGTGTAGAACCCTTTAGCCTAATCCGTTATCATCTATGGGCTGATAACGGATTGGTTGCCTATATAAAGGGAGGTCCCCAAGGGTTTAGGACATCATCTTGAGACATCTCTTGGTTCCCCATTAGACCAAGAGAATTCGGCGCTGTTAACCCTAAGCCCCTTGGAAGACCTCTCCTATTTGCTTCTGCTTCTTCTTCTTCCTCAGGGGATCTATTTAGACGACGCTAAAGACAAGGACTATGGCTCTACAATCAGGTTCTTTGTCGATTTTAGTTTATATATTTATTTTGCTATGTGATGACAAGAAGAAACTAGATCCATGCTCATGTTCTTGTTTTTTCTTATACGAATTCTTATTTCGATTATCTAAAATTCATGCGACTTAAGATTTTACCAGAACTAACATCACTACGTTGGAGATGAGGACACTGGGCATAGAAGATGGTTATCTGAGGTGAGCTTAAATTCGCTAAATAATTTCTACCTTTTTTTTGTATGAGCGAAGAATAATTCCTCGTGCAGTCGATACAGCCTGCAGCCATCATGGATCAATCAACTTTCTATGATCCAAGGAGTTTGTTTGATCAGCATCATAACATGAGACTAGACATAGATAACAGGAACTATGAAGTAAAAGAAAATTTACTGATTTATGTCATGTAAATCTCCAGAGAAACATAAGCTGATTTTTTGTTTTTTTGCACAGGAAATACTTGCAATTTCCAGATGCTTGATGGAAGCACGACACTGTTGTGATCAAAGACTGGATGAATACGAGGAAGGACAGTGTATCATATGCTTGGTGATGATATTTGTCACTCTTTTCATTAGAACTACTCTTTTTGATCCACCACATTTTTGCCTAGTTCTCTGATCGTTATTTTCTATACTGGCAACAGGAATCATATAAACATAGAGAACGTCATGGGAGATTGAAATGCGGGCATAACTTCCATGCTTGCTGCATCAAGCCATGGCTGCTCATTAAGAATGTATGCCCTATATGCAAAGCCCTGGCACTGGAGAATTCATAAATGAGATACGAATTTGTAAATAAAAAATTTCTGTAGGAGTCGTGTTATCTAGATTTGAAGGGAACCCCCTTACATCTCAACTTTTATTTATATCTCAAGTTTAGCACATTCTGAGTGAAATATGAATCGTGTTGAACTAATTAAAGCAAGCAAAAGTTCCCGTGTCTTTGTTCATTATGTTTCAAGGTGCTGTACCTTCGTATTCTATTAAATTCATTTGTAAATTTATCAGAAAACCTGAAAGAGTACTTGAAATTTATAAAATTCTGATCCTCTGCAAGTGGAACATTGCATGAATACTTGGTAGGTAGATTATGGGAAATCTAATGGAGATGCCCACAGAAAACCGCTTAGTATATTTGAGTTTTGCATTACAAGTTTCAGTTACTGTCTGTATTCAATGGATGGAGTTCATGATAATGTTTCCTTGACTTATTAATCGTTGACTTATTGCTCACATATGATGTGCTAGCATTCATTTAAATGTCGAGAGGATCAAAATTTTATTATAAATCTTGTCCTGTTGGTAGGTTGTAGCTATATAAAATATAGATAATTGTTAAATTTAATTAGTGTGGACTTTTAAAACTTTCAACTTTAACAAATATATGCACATACCTTTGATTTTTTTTAAAAAAAATAAAATATAGCACATTATGTTTATGAGACACTATATTATGTATTTTTTAAATTTTAAATCAGAGAGCATATTAGGACTAATATGACTTATTATATCAATGACACATAATTGCATACTGTATTTTAAAGTTTAAATCAACCAACATGTTACTACTAACATGACTTCTTTTATTATTATGAAAAAATTATTTTAAATCAAATAGCTAATAGATTAATATTTTTATTATTTAAAACCCTTGTAATAATGCCAAATCAACAAATTTAATAATATTTTTATAACACATTATGTGAGAAAAAAAACAATAAAATGGGTAATATATTTAATTTTTTTATTTAAAACAATCATTTTCCTTTTTAGCCATTAAATGGGTAATATATGAATATGTTAGTGGATTTTAAAAAAAACATATTAGGTGTTGTGATAGATTGATCATATGAATTTAAACATTTTTATTATATTTTCTTAAGAAATAAACAGAGGTAAACTTGTCGCAACTCATCATGCCACTTGTTGATTAATTTCATACATAGTTCATGCACGAACGCATGGAGGTTGCATGGTTGGTCGTAACGAGTCGTATTTCTGGTGCGACGTGACTTGGGATTTGCCCTTCGGCCCTTTGCTCCTTACGAACAAACGGTATTCATCGAAGGTCATCGCCGGATACATCGCCGGCCTGTCCGCCGTCACCAGCTCCGCCACCGGCGCCATCGCCACGTCGCTCTTGGGGTTGTAAAAGAAAGCCAGCGACAAGCGCTCTTTTTCTGCGTTCGCCACCACCCGATGCTCCACGCTCTTGTATATTGCATTCGTCAAAATCTGCATATAATATAATTAATTATATATATACGAAATACGATCGACTCCGTTACGAAATCTATGAAATTGCATATGATCATCTACGTACCTGAATCTGATCGCCGACGTTGACGATGAATGCGCCGGGCAGCGGCTGCACCGTCACCCACCGATCGCCCTTCCTTACCTGAAGCCCCTTCACGGCGTCGTCGGCGAGGAGAATGGTGATCCCGCCCGGGTCCGAGTGAGCCGACAGGCCGAGCGCCAGCTCCGGCTGCGGGCACTTTGGGTAGTAGTTGACCCTAAGTGTTGCGCCGACGTCGTCGCCGCCGAAGGCCGCCGGCAGCCGTTCCACATCCAAGCCCAAGCTTATGGACAGGAACTTCATTAGTCTTTTGCACAGCTTCAGCAGCTCGTCCCCGTATTCTTGCACAGTTTCCCTATACATAATTAAACTTTATTAAATGATTTTATATTCCATTTTGAAGAGATTCCTGTATTTGTTGATGATTTTCTTCGATCATTTGTTATCAAAACCAATAATATTTATTCTGTTGATCAAGCTGATTACCGGCAATGAGTTGGCAGCTCCGGCCACTTCTCTGGGCTCTTGAGCTTCTCCGGCAGCAAATGCAAGAAGAAGTAGTCTCCCCAATCCAATATGGCGCCCTTGTCGACGCCGAGGCGGCTGCCGTAGCCCTCGTACGTCGCCGGCGAGTTCGCGTAGGCCTGCTTCTCCTCCAACGGCAGGCGGAAGAAGGCCCGCCACACCTCGACTGCCCGCTCCACTAGGCCGCGGTCCACGCCGTGGTTCACCACCTGGAAGAATCCCCACTCGCGGCAGGCCGCCGCCACCGCGGCCGCGCCGCCGCCGTCGCTGTCTTCCAGGTCGACCACTGGGATGGAGGCGGCGCCGTCGAGGGCGGCCGAGAGAGAGGGACGGTCGGCGTGCGGCTTGATGTAGTGGGCGGGGATGGTGGCGAGGCCGCTCTCAGACAGGGCCTGCACGCGGACCACCGGCTCGGGCCACTTCACCAATTGGACGCTTCCCATGGGTTCAGGCTTAACTCGGGTTCGATCCAAAGTGAACCGGATTAGTTGCTGATTAACCATCAATCGCTTGCTATTTATAGAGAAGATGGAGTGAGACAGAACGGGAGAGCGTTGTTATATAATTAACATTAATCAAGATTAATTTTCTTTAAGCCCCAGCAAAGACTTTTTCTTCGAGCTTACGTGTCAAAATTAATATATGTAAATCACATGTTTATATGAAGTGACGACTATATATTTAGCATTCAATGATTCTGTTTCTTAAGTCATCCATCTAATATACCTTAATAACAATACGTATTTTATTTTATCATTGCAACCATGATAAAATATCTCTCTGACTAAATAAGAGAAATAGTTTCTTTAATGAATTAATTTATACGCACATCGACATTAAGAAGAAAAAAAAAATAGAAAAATATTGGAATTATTAATAAATACTGCATCGAGAATTCACGGCGAGGAAGACGGCGAATAATTGAGAAAGAGCTTCTTTAGCAAAATGAAAAAGAAATTTGCTTTTGACTAAAAAGAGCCGCCCAAAATATAAGCAAATTGTTAATGATAGGCACGTTACCATGCCTCCGTCTGATGGGTTGACTTGAATTGCCATAATAATTAACTATTGACTTGCGATGTCCCCGAATATCATGATTAAATTCTTATCATTTATTTAGAATTTAAAATTTAATTATATCATACAACAACAACAACCGAACTTTATCCCACTAAAATTTAATTATATCATATTATAAAATATTTTGTTTTTAATAAATAATAACGAATCAAAAAATATTGACTATATATATATATATATAGCCGACCCCACATAGTAGGATAAGATTCGATTGTTGTCGTTGATATATATATATATATATATATATATTTGATTTATTTTGATAATTATTAAAAAAAAATCATAGGATGAAAGCTTTAGTGTCAATAAAAAAAACTTTATTGAGATGTACATGAATAATTTAACATAGAATCTTCCCGGATTATCATTGATAAATTATTTTATAATTAATTAAATATTTATTGGTTAATTCATAACTATGGTACACTATAAAATTAATTTTCTTTATAAGATAACTTTAGAATGTTAATTGCAGAGTATTTGTACTTTCAGATTCAACGGGTGATTTTTTTTTATAAAATTAAATTGTTCATCTTCGTGATTAATTGTTTCAAAAAATTAAATATATAAATCAAATAATAATAATAATAATAATAATAATAATAATAATAATAATAATAAATAAATGATTTCAAACATAATCATGCAAGAGCCATCGTCTTTTCCACCCCTTCAACCGATATTAATCTTT
>JBBUKS010039972.1:0-10629 GCA_038050645.1 Hedychium gardnerianum | reverse complement strand
AGTCCGTAAATGTCAGGGTCCCTATCTGCGGGAGAAACTCTCTACCACGACTGACCTCGTGGGCAGACAGGAGGTAGCTATCTAGCTACGGGCTGTGGGAGAAATCTCTACAACGTTTGACCTCGTGGGCAGCCAGGGTGTAACAAACTAATAGTAACATGTCTACGACTAGCTCATACCCGAAGGGAGCACTGGTCACTAGCCCATGTATCTCTGTGATGCTATAACTAGCTCGTACCCGAAGGGAGCATTGGTCACTAGCATACATGCATCATCGATGCTACGACTAGCTTGTACCTGAAGGGAGCACTGATCACTAACATACATACATCATCGATGCTACGACTAGCTCGTACCCGAAGGGAACACTGGTCGCTAGCATACATGCGTCATCGATGCTACGACTAGCTCGTACTCGAAGGAAGCATTAGTCTCTAGCATACATGCGTCATTGATGCTACGACTCACTCAACCAACCTAATGGGAGACATAACCGCTAGCATACATGTAATACTGTGATTCTATGGCTCACCCAATCAACTCAATGGGAGACCTAGCCGATAACATACATGCATCACCGTGGTGGTAGATAGTCAAGTAAATCTACTGTCACATATGTCTAAACTACATAAGTGTACCCTGCTATATCCATGAAGACATATTGATCATGTTACACGCCTCACGCGTGTAAATAACAACAAATCAGATATGATAATCTCTATATACAACATCAACCTCGGTACACGTCATACATGTTTCCTTAGATGATGATGGATCGGAGAAATCCACCTCGAATCACTGGAAAGATCGCAAGAAAATGAAGTGTGAAGGACCTAGGGTTCTCCCAAGAAGGGAAGAACCATGTCTCCTTGAGAAATGGGAAAAGATCCCTTTTATACTAGTGAGGCATGACCCAAGTCACTCATGGCACACAACCATGTCTTTGAAACACGATCGTGTCTTGAGACTGTGGTGGTAGGAGGAACGATCATGTTTGGAAGACATGGCCTAGTGCTGAGCAAGGACTGCCAGGGTCACACGGCCGTGTATGTGAGATACGATCGTGCCTTAGTCTGCCCATACTAGTCACTTGGTCATGTTTAGGAGACATGATTGTGCCTAGTCTCTCTTCACAGATCACACACGGCCGTGTCTGGGAGACACGGTCGTGCCTTGAGCTTCTACTGTTCTTGAGGCATGCCCTAAACATGGCCATGTTTGGGAGACACAACCAGGGTTTTTTTCTGGCTTCTTGCCTTCCTACTCTGCTTTCTACTCTATTGTACTGCTTTACTGTCCGTTTAGCTCTGAAACACATCCTATAGATGAAAACACAAGAGGAGCAATTCTCCAAACAAAATAGAGTAAAAAATATGATAACATAATAAATGAAGTGCGATAGTGTAGATTATGTCAATGAAATATAAGAAGATATGCGTTAAACAATACATAAAATGAAATATAATCTATGCACATCAAGTCTAGGTCCAAAAGAGAGGGAAGTGAGTTATGAAGGTTGGTTTAGAAAGCGATTCTAGGCTTTCAATTTCACTATGATGTTAGATAATGTCCCTATAACATGTTTATCTCGTAATTCACATTACTCCTATGAATTAGGGTATGTTCCTATGTCAAGATCTTTTAACTCTAGAAAGTGGAATAAGTGTCGATGCCCTCTATCACTAAGGGCATAAAAGTTCACTTGAATGAGTATCTTTTGTCACCAAGGATCTCCTGATTATCCAATCTAGTAGCAACCCTAACATAGAAGCAAACACCCTAGATCTACATTCATCATTTACAAACATATTTCATCAAACATGCACAAGACATAACACATATAGCATAAAAGGTAACATCTCATAGAAATAAGAAATTGACATATTTAAAGTTCATACATCATCAATCATATCATAGGTACTCCCTAACCCTAGAATACAAGAGATCTACTCCATAAACAAAAAGAGAAAACACAAAGACAAGTAAATAAGCATTCTATTCTGATATAAGAGAAGAGGGAAGGAATGCTTAGCTGGTTGATGTCTTGACCTTCGAGAGTGCTCTCCTTGCTTGGATGATAGATGGATCAGAGAAATCCACCTCAGATCACCAGAGAAATCTCTAGAAATGGAGTATGGATGAACCTAGTGCTCTCCCTAGAAGGGAAGAACAACCTCCCTTGAGAAAGGGGTAAACACCCCTTCTTATTTTTTGAAAAGGTACATATATATTAAAAAGTTGCAAGAAGTTAGGAACCTCATACATGCTATTACAATCACTCATCTCAAGCTAAACACAAGATCTAAAACATCTTCTCAAGCTAAACACATGATCTAAAACATCACTCTAAGTCCCCCTAACTGTGGGGAACACATCCAATGACGCCGGACTTCAAGGATAAACATTCTCTTCTCTATATTTTCATGTATTGAGTTGTAGTTTGCTATTATCTTCATCTCTTGGTTGTATTCCCTTTGCAATGGAATAAATTCCCCCATTTCTAGGATGTAGGGAGTAATTATGATATGTGATTGATGTATGAACTATGTTATATGTCATTTTCTTGTTTATGCTTTGTTTTATGTGTATTGTGCCTACTACATGTTTGACGAAAAGTATGCGTGAGTAATGCATGTAGAAGTAAGGGATTTGCCTTTATGTTGAGGTTTCTACTAGGCTGGATAATCGGGGATTCTTAGTGATAGTGGACACTCATTCAACCGGACTTACATCCCCTTAGTGACAAAGGGTATCGATACTTACCCACTTCCAAGAGTCAAAAAACTTTGACATAGGAGTTATTCCTTGCTAGTACATTCTAATGGTATTCCATTCTGGAAATCTATTAGAATTCCTACAAGAATGTAAACATGGAAAATAAAGAGATGAATATATATCAAGGACATTAATTAACATCATAATGAAACCAAAACCCTAGAATCATTATCCTTAAACTCTTCCCTCTCAACAAACTCATCCCCTCTTACAACCAACTCTTTCTTGCTCTCTCTCCTTCTCTCTAGTTCACAAGCTTCCAACAAGCCTTCAATTGTCTAGATAACTTACTTTGTGAAATCACTAGTGCTTATTTAACAGTTCTTGTGGATACGATAATCTTTTATATTACTGACGACGTAACCATGCACTTGAGGGAGCGTAACACATACTCCCTACCGGATCAGTCTAATTCTATCATGTAGTTTCACTAATGAGCAATATAACCGAATTGTTTAGTGTGACCTAATTGAAAGTTTTTCATGCTTAGTGTAGAAAGTGGCTCAACTTTTTCTAGTTTCAACTTCCAATCCTAGTCAAGTTGTTATCTAACTGTGTTCCTAATGCTTTCGATAATAGATACTTACCTACCACATGCAAGGTTCATTCTCCCCAAAAGTGTTATGCACTGTCTGCACAAGGTCTCAAAAGATTACTCGATATTAAGAGAAACGTGATAGGTATTTTCCCAGTAATCTAATTTGATCTCAAAGGGGTACGTTATCAACTTCCACTCATGACAATTTTTATTATTATTTTATCCCATGCTCTTTTTCTCAAGGTGCAACACTTGAACAAACTTTTCTCAATCTTTTTCTTTCTCAAGGTGCAACACTTGAACAAACTTTTCTCAATCTTTTTTTTCTCTCATATTTTTTTTCTGGGATTTTGATTTTTCCAATGAGTACCATGATCCGAGTTTATTCGATAACCTAACTGTAGTTGAGGAATCATATAGGAGACAAGAGTACTAGTCCAGTTCTATGAATCATGACTATTCTAAGATATATCACAATGAAAATCTAGCATAAGTGTAAAGAGATCCTAAACAACTAGGTCAACACCAAAACTCATACGACAAAAACACTTCTTAAGTCATGCTATTAGTGATAGACAAAAATAGATCGCTAAACATACTAACATACTATCTTAACAACATAAAAGTCAATCATGCTAATGTCGTGCTATAAGAAATAAACAAACAATGCATGATGATATGTAAACATGATATGATGCAATAAAAGAAAATTTTATCATGTAAAAAGAAACATAACAAAAACTAAGCTAAAAGACTAACAAAAACTAACTAAACTAACTAACAAACACCTCCCAGACTTAAACCTTTCATTGTCCTCAATGATTACAAAATATATTACAGAGGAGTTGGAAAAAAAGGCAAGTTAGGGAGGTTACCAAGTGATGCGCGCCAAGCATACAAGTCATTCAACTGCGGGTGTTACTCCTTCATCCAGAAGTCGTGCTCCTCTCATGGTGATAATGATCATCGACTCTCTAGTAGTACAACTCCACTCTCCATCTCCGAATGCCCTGCAAAAGTGTTAGTGCTGGGAACACAACATGTAACCCAAGGTTTTGATGTATGACTAAGGTTAAAGTTAGATTTTTAAGATCTATTGGATTGTTGTCAATTGTGTAGGAGCAGGTTTCTAGACAAGAGGAAAAGTCCTAGCGAGTATAGCTAAGCACTGGGAAAGTCCTAGCGAGTGAAGGTAGATAGTGAAAAAGTCCTAGCGAGTGAAGGTAGATAGTGAAAAAGTCCTAGCGAGTGAAGCTAGGCAGCGAAAAAGTCCTAGCGAGTGAAGCTAGGTGATGAAGTCCTGGTTGGGAATCAGGTAGAAGCAAAGTCTTGGTTGAGAACCAAGCAAACAAGTCCAAGTGTGTGGAATCAGCTAGGAGCTGGTTGCTTAACAAACTAGTCCAAGTGTGTGGAATCAGCTGGGAGCTGGTTGCTTAACAAACTAGTCCAAGTGTGTGGAATCAGTTGGGAGCTGGTTGCTTAACAAACAAGTCCAAGTGTGTGGAATCAGCTGGGAGTTGGTTGCTTGGCAAACAAATCCAAGTGTGTGGAATCAGTTGGGAGCTAGTTGCTTCACAAACAAGTCCAAGTGTGTGGAATTAGTTGGGAGATAACTTCTTGGCAAACAAAGTCCAAGTAGAAGCAACTAGGAGCTGTGGCTTGGCAACCCAAACTAGATGGCTCAAAATCTTGTTAAGTGCAAGTAACTTTATATTCTATATTCTACTCATTACGTGTAACAACGACAAGGAAGTAAAGTTCGACGATTTCAAACGATCGGAAGAAGTCGAGGTGACTGACTGGTGATAACTCTCGATAGGTAAAGTTGGAGGGTCCAGGCGATCGTAGCTGGGTTGGGGCGATCGAAGCATATAGGCAACCGTAGAAGTTTCAGGAGACCGGGAGATGATGTTATCAGCAACTCGAGCGAGTTGGGTCAAGATCATATTTAACCCCTCTACAGGCGATCGGAGGGCTTCTAGTCGATTGAGTAGCTTAGTTAACATTATCTACCGGATATAAGTTACAGTCATGTCAGCATGATTAAGGTGATTAGGGAGGCTCCAGTCGACCGATATGTGCCACGTCAGCAAAAGAGAGAGGCTATATAAGTGCCTTGAGGCAGAGCATTCAACACATTCATTCATTTCGATATCTTTCTCTGTGCTCGTGCTCTAGTTCTCTCATGATCTTCGTGCTGCGACTTCAACACGCTGCAACCCGCGCTTCATTTCTTATCGACAACATCTAGAGTAAATTTCATATTTGTTGTGTTACCTTATTTTTTATACTGTGCTTAATTTTTAGATTTTTTCTATATGGTTTCTCCACCTAAGAGAAATTTAGAAATAAAAATCATATTTTTATTATTTCTACGTGTGTCTATTTTCTGCCTTGATTTAACTGTGCTTAACTGATATTTCTGATTTAACCGATAAACTGTTAGATTAATATTTATTTTCACTATGCTATTATGCTTTTTATTTATTATTTCTTAAATTATTGGTACATAAAATTCATAAAGCTATTCACCCCCCCTCCCCTCTAGCATAGAATTCGATCCTACAAGAAGAACTAGCAAAAGAAAGCAAAGAACATCTAGGTGCGACAACTCATGTGGATGTTTGCGGTGGGGGTTCAGGAGATGGGGTAAAAGGTCCTTAAGAAGCCAGTAATAAAATCACCATCCCTAACAATCATATGTATAACAATGCAATCCTCCATATCTATCCTTGAGCTACCTATAGTTTCCTCAAGTCATAATCAAGGGTTTAGGTTATGGTAGTGATTAATCCTCAAATGACAATATTATTTGACTACAAGGTAATTTAAAATCAAATCAAATTCTTCTAAAGTCATATAATGATCATTTTTAAACAACCAAAAAGTAATTCGACCTTCTTGACATTATTTACATTGTAAAATATTAACTTCCACCCAATTAAAAAATTCAAGGGTAATCCTAAGATAAGTAGGATACGTCATACTCATCAATTCGTTCCATCCTACTCGACTTATCATTCAATCAATATCATCCCCAAGGCCTAGACTAGTCAAAACATGATTGTCTAAATATCGAGAATTGACAATTTTCCTCATAGCAAGTGTATTATAATAAGTCCTGTGATTAGCAATCCCAAAAATAAAGCAAAAGGTATTAGAATTGTTACCTTTGTCGCATGCTTTGTTCTTACCTTTGTTGTGCAAGATCGAGCCCTTCGTATGTCGTTTGAGCATCTTTATCTTAAACAAAGTTCTTTTGAGTTTCTTAAAGGTCTCTTAAGCATCATCTTTTAGGTCTAAAATAGGGTTATTATAGATTGAATCTAGTACCAAATCATAGATCTTTGAAAGATCTTCGATTTGAGTGGTTGTATGCCCCATAGTTCATCTCGAATTAAAAGTTATTGTCGTTTGAAAAATCATCTACAATCAGACCGGTCGTGCCTAGGAAGCATGACTTGGCAGTGTTGCTTGTTGTTTTTGATGTTTTTGCAGCCAAAATGTTGCATAGCCATGGTTCTCGACACAGCTTGCCCGTACTGCTCACTAGAAAGCTCCCCATGGCAGTTGCCACAGTCAGCTCATGGATCCCTCTAGCCCTGAAACAAAATAAAAAGTTAAAACTATGAAACAAAAGAAAAACTTAAATGAAAACAAAGAAAGAAACTTGGGTTGCCTCCCAAGAAGCGCTTGTTTACGATCATAAGCTCGACCTCTATTCTCAATCGAGAGCGCATGGTTTGAGGTGATCACGCTTCCATCTTCTCTTATTAGGTTTATCAACAAAGTATCTTTAAAATCTCACTCATGCTGGAACAAGATACTTTTGTACTTTTTTGCCAAGGGTTCTTGGATTTTCATTGAATATGCTCATCTTCAAAGGGTCATCACGAGGTCGTCCTAGTGATTGTTGTGAAAAATCTGTCCTACCACAAACATGCTTGAGAAATGGGTGGTTAGTAGCCTTAGATATATCAAATGAAATTTTACCTTCACTAATCACCAAAGGGAGTATAACATCAATCAAGGTTTCAATCGTGGATAGGAAAGGTTCTTCTGGATCCTTGAGGTTTAGAGGTAATTGAATTAAAATAGTGCACTCCTTTGTCAAAGTCTTAATTTCATATTCCTCAAGCTCCTCTTCATGTGATATTTGAGTAGTTTCCAACTCTTTGTTTCTGATGTCTTTGTTTCTGATGTCCTCTTTATTATCCTCACTTATCTTAGACTCCTCTCAAGAAGAAAGTAGTGTTGAACATCTAGTGTATGATGAGGCTATTTCATCGAACTTAGCACTAAATTGCACTCATCTGAGCTTGTGAGGTGATGAGGTCTTCCATCATTTTCTCCATTCCTGATAGCTAAGAAGTTATTTGAACTCCCATTGACGACCCAAAATTGTTTTGCCCTCCTTGATGTTGATTGTTCTTATACAATTTTTGAGGGTTTTCCTAACAATAGCTATAAGTGTGCGAATATGAATCGTCCTGCGACAATTGGTTATAGTTGGGGAGGACACCCCATTTTCCCCCATGTACTCCATTTGCAAGATCAAATAGTATTAGACAAGGCGACCCTCAAAGATGACCCCCCCCCCCCTATCTAGAAGAAAGGTAAATCATGGGGGGCTTCGCCCAGCAATAGCAACGCATGCAAGGAGGGGTTAAGGAAATCAGCAGGATATTTCACACCCGCTGGTAATCGACCCCAGGTCTATTGGCAGCAACACCCTTGTATGAACCAACTGTGCTAGCCCGTGGGGGCTAATATTGGGCAATTATTGATTACATGACCTATTGCACTACAGATTTCATAATAGACATTAGTAGAATTCACAATAACAATTTGATCAAACCTTTGAATTAGAGCTTCCATTTTTGCGTACAAGGAAAACATGTTTATTGGAAATGGAAATGTCAGAAAAGGCAGCAAGAGATGAATAAGTAAAGAAGAAAATAAAGAAGGTGCATAATTGTAAAAAGGATAGAAATATATATTAACACAATCACATTGCAATCAATATCAATCCTAAACAGTCCCCGACAACGATGCTAAAAACTTGATATGTAGATTCCGCAAGTGCATGGTTGTCGTCAAGTAATAAAAAGATATCTATCCCATAGGGACTGTAAATTCGAGTACTGATTGGATCGCAAAGCAAGTTATCTAGACGATCACAAGTTGTGAGAATTGAGAAAGAAAAGAAATTGCAGTTCACAAGAGTTAAGAGAAAGAGAGAGGGTCTAGAGCATGCAAGAAGTCGAGGGTGAAATCTGAATTGGGGAAACGATCCTAGGATTTTGGTTTAACCACGATGACCATTGACATCCTATGTATTATTTACTTTCCTATCTCTATGTTTGTTCGCATGTAGGTGGGCCTATCCCAAAATATCGATATTGACTTTTGAAAATTACACTAGCGTGCCTACCTAAAGACGACGTCTACTTTCAAGGTGACATTACTAGTACGACCGCTTACTCAAGGAAGACCATGAGATCCCCATGGTCCCCTAGTTGCCCTCCTCTACTTTGTGACATTGTATAATTAAGATCTATGATAGCTAATGGTGCCCCTAGTGGGGAGCCATCCCCTTGTGGTGTTTCGGTCTACTTTCGTGACTAACTCCCCATGTCTCAAACATTTATGGGTCGGAGAGTTGGGTTCACATTTCGGTCATTCCCCGCGTCCTTTGAGATACGAAGGTGTAGGTTGGTGTCACAATTGTCTATGCACAATAAAGTCAGATCATGGAAAAAACATGTCATACAATAGAGAAAGATAAGAAATTACATAAATTAAATATCAACAATTTCATCATGCTACTCCCTAATCCTAGAATCAAGAGATCTACTCTATGGAGATGGAGTATAAACCGAAAGACATGAAAGAAAACATGTAACAACTCCAAACAGAGAAAGATTAGCGAGAGGGTTGTCGGTCTTCGGAAGGAACTCCAAGCTCCAATCGGTGGATGGATCACTTTGACGACTCTTGGAATGATAGATCTAGGGTTCCCCTTGATAGGGAAAATCCTCCTCCAGAGAATGGGGTGGAGCTACAAATTCCCGATCATCTTGCAAGAGTTCCATTGATTCTTTTATAGCTTCCCCAAGCCTTCCAAATTCTTAGACCCTGCCTAAATCATTGGGGCTCCTCTAAAATGAGGTTTTCGACCCTTAGACTAAATTTTCACGGGTTCCACTCTAAATCAAACTTGTAGATCTTGAAATTATCTTCAATTTGATAGGTCATAGGCCCTGTGTCTCGACTTAAACTAAAAGTTATGTCCATTCAAAGTTTGATCTACTGTTGGGATACCTCGGGACACATTGACACAGTCATGCCTGTGAGGTACGACTTGGCTGTGCCTGTGAGGTACGACTTGGCCGTGCCTGACTACTGTAGAGAAAGGCACGACCATGCCTATGTTATATCTGAGAGATGTCCTAAGATAATCTCCTTATGGTTTGTACCTATTTATTAGATAAATAAAGATTCACTATTTGAGTATACATATATTGTGTATATGATTAGATCTTAAACTCATTTACTGAATGTCCGCAATATGATTCATGGCATGAGAGAACTTATGATTGGATCACAACTACTGAGCATCTCTACATGTGTAATTATGAATGTATTAAAATCTTCCCTAGTCGATAAATTGATGTGTTCAGACATCATTGATTCTGTGAGACTAGCACGGGTTATACTCCTTGGTCTAACCAAATAGTTGTTCCTCAGTAGCTAGAGACATTGGGATGTCGAGAGTTAAACATGGATACTAGTTATGACAACTAGTTCATCAGAGTGACCTGTTGTAAGACTTCATATGGTTCTCTACATATATATAAATATGTCAATGAAGCTCTTACTGCAGCTCGAGTGCAAGTTTCGTTCGACTTGAGGTATCAAGTCACTTTGGTTATAGAGACTCAAACTTTGACATCCTAAGAAAGCATCTACTTGGAGGTGTGGCCCCATGATGCTTGGGTATAAGTCAAAGTACCCGAAGGTGTTTGGATAGCCCACAGAGGATTCATTGCTCCTTGCAAGGAGATGTATACCCTATGGCCGCTTGTAAGGATTGTTACTAAAAGTCTTTGGTCAAAGAATCATGTGTTAAGAGTATTGTACTCTTGGACACATGTATGAGTAATTTGAATCCATAGGACAAGTAAGGATTACTTGGGCTAGGTGTGATGTAGTTGGCCTAGTGGGGATAGACATATATGTTGGATCGTTAGAGACGAGAGAGAGGGGGGGGAGTGAATCTCGTTCGAAAATCTTTTCTTTTTCGTTCGGAAATC
>JBBUKS010039950.1:0-10630 GCA_038050645.1 Hedychium gardnerianum | reverse complement strand
CCATATTGGTCAATCCACTCACCAAAGACTTGGTACCTAAGGTATTTTATGTGTATGTTGTGGATATGAGAGTCCTTCTTATAAAAGAAGAACTCGTCTAGTGGGAGTCTATATTTATTTTATTACTCTATATTTGATAATAAAGACAAACATTCTGTTTTGATTATTGTACCTACTTAAAATTCAAAACATTAATGGAAATTCTATTTGTTTGTTTGACTCTCTGAAATAAAATATCATGATTTACTACTGCTCTTTAGCATTTAGTATTTGTAAATGTGATATATATTTCTTTTGGAATTATACAGTTTGGATCATGATTTGTCAGTGTAGTTTGACATAAAATTTTAGCAAATATGATCAGACTCTTTTGAGTTACTTTGGACCAGTTGAAAATTGACATGTACTGATCATATTTCATGTAATTTTCACTCTACACATCCACATCTTGATTTATGTCATTAATGACATTGGTATTGTGATTACTTTTGGGTCTTGTTACGAGCATATATAGTAGCTATGACTTCTTTAGTCCTATACTAATGAAGTTAATGAACCAGATTGTTAGAGGAGTATCTTGTACTCATAAAGTTTGATATTAATTAAAGTTACATTCGCGTGTTGTCTACAAATTACATATAACACAAGTGGGAGATTGTTAAATTTAAATCTTCTTAAGGTGGGCTAACATGTGATTTAAGATTTTCGATACTGAAACCCGTTAAGTGATCTAACTTAAGTTATTAAGTTTTAGATTATTGGATGTGGCCCCCGTATGTGTAGAACCTTTTAGCCCGATCCGTTATTATCTATGGGCTAATAACGAATTGGTTGTCTATATAAGGGGAGGTTCCCAAGGGTTTAGGGAAATCATCTTGAGACGTCTCTTGGTTCCCCATTAGACCAAGAGCATCGTCAACCCTAAGCCCCTTGGAAGATATCTCTTATTGCTTTCGCTTCTTCTTCTTCCTCAGGGATCATTTTAGACGATTCTAAAGATAAAGATCATGACTCTACAATCATGTTCTTATCATGTTTATGTTCTGTTATAGTTTCTTTGTCATGTTTTCTGTTGAAACTTGATCCATGCTCATGTTCTTGTGTTTCCTATATTCGAGTTCTTATTTCGGTTGTCTAGAATTCATGCAGCTTGGGTTTTCCAAGAACTTAACATGATCTTCCTAACCTACAAGAACTTCATTTCTTGATATATGGTCTACATGACCTACCCAAGTTTCATTGTCTAGTATCCAATCCATTCGATCTATTAGGACTTCATTGTCTAATATCCGTCTACCCGATCTAAAGACTTCATTGTCTAGCTTCTAGTCCACTTGACCTATAAGACCTTCGCCACCTAGTATCTGATCCACTTGACCTACTAGAATTTTATTACTAGGTATCCAATCTATTTGATGTACTAGGACCTTTTCTATCAAGTTATTCAAACTTGATATATAAGTTATATTATATAATATTTAACTTCAAATTTTTTATCATATATCAAAATTTTAAGTTGATCATTTGATGCTTCATGCACCAATAGATTTTACATAAAAGAGTCGTTGTTCAACTTTATTTATGTGCTAACTTTATTTTATACTTAATGATTTATTTGATTAAAATTTATTATGTTTTAGTTAAAATATAGTTGAGTGCAAAAATAAGAATGATAACATATAAATTCATAACATGGAGCTATAAATGATCATAACATATATTGTGAATATTAAATATACTTTTAATATCATATATCAAATATACAAAAGTTATATAAAAGTAAGTTTTGACCGTACCAAAATATGATTAGATGTTTATAATCATGATAAAAATAAAGGCATCTCACATTTAACGAATCATTAAATAGACATCTCTTTTATAAAAATCAAGACATCCCTTTTATAAAAATCATTAGATATGCATCCCACTATATATTTTACCCCAATAATATCCTTATTTTCAATGTTGTTATAGCGATTACAACTAATTGCTATAGTTAGTTGTAGATGCTTTAAAGCTTTGATAACCCTTATTTTTAGTGCTATTGTAACAATTATAACTAATTATTATAATATATAATAGCTATTTTATAGCTATCATAATGTGTAATAACTAATACCACATTGTTGCAGTATTATAACAACTACTAAATAGTCACTATAACTGTGTAGCAGCTACTTAAATAACTACTATAACTGTTTTAAAGTAACTTTGATCAAGTTTAAATAATTTTAAACAAATTGATAATAAAATATTTTGATATATTAGTGTTCAGGGTTTAAGTTTAAGATTTTAGAATTTAGAATTTTAAATGTAATAACTACTTAGGTAGCTGCTATAACTGTGTAGTAATTAGTTAAGTAGTTGCTATAATTGTTTTAAAGTGATTTTAACTAACTTAAAAATGATTTTAATGATGTTTAAATAATTTTGACCAAGTAACTGATATAATAGCTGATGTTTAAAAATAATTAGTTAAGTAGCTGATATAATAGTTTTTTTTAATCTTGATTAAAGTGAAATCATCAATTTTTCACGTCAATAATAGATACTCAATAGCTGCTACAATAACATTAAAATAAAAGATATACTATATGAATTTAATAATTATACTTCTGAGATTTAATGAAATAATAGGTAGATAATTATCGAAGTAGACGCACGTGAAGTAAAAGAGTTAATTTATTACTTCGCCATAAAATTACCGAAGCCTATCACCGGTCTAGAATCGATTCGGAATTAGACCGATTTTGAAGTGAAAAGGCTCTATTATTTCATCGGTTCCTTATAAATGCCTAAGTAGTTGATTATATATGATTTCACAGATTACATTAATTAATGAAGTAAATTATTTATATGACTTCATAATTTTTGTATTGTGGTATAATAAATGTTTGATTTTACTTTTACATAATTTGGTTTGATTGAAGTAGTTTTTTCTGTATTACTTGATCATAATTTAATGAGGTATAGAATATATTTTACTATAACAAAAATTTAAATTTAATAAAGTAATTTATACGAATGACTTCACAATTTTAAACTATAGTGAAGTAAATATTTTCTTTAACTATGCTACTATTTAAATTTATCGAAGTCTTTTGTATTGTATTACTCCACTATTTATTTGTAGTGCAGAAGTACTTAATCATATTTTATTACATTATAATTTTAATTGTACAAAAGTATATATCACAATATTTTACTAGAACACAATATTTTTCACCATCAAAATTTAATAAATATATCACAAATATCTATCAAATATAATCAAAAATATATTCACAAAAGACAAATTTGACGAATGTATCCATAAATCTTTAAATAAATCCAAAAATTTATATCACAACCTATATTTAGACATCCACATGGAAGTAGACGAATCAATATTGTGTATGTTGCCTTGGCGTGTAATAATGTATTGAAAAATCTACTTCTTTGGTTTTGGGGGTCATGCATCGCCATATCCCAACCAAGATACTACGATAAACCACTTGTAAACACTAGACATGGCACAAGGGACCGTTGTCAATGGATTGCCGAGGCATTTTGAGCAATTGCACTGCCACAAAGTAATGCTACAGTTGCAACAAATATTAGTGGCAACAAATAAGATTATTACAATATAGGTTCAGAACTGGACCGACTAGCACAAGGGCAAGCACAACCTGTGAAGCCACAAAGGGATGTGAAAATGTGAAAGAAAATATAGGTTAAATTATCTAGCTTTCGCTGAACCTGAACAGTTGACATGAAAAGCCCTACTGGATCGAGTGCGACAAATCTTCCAGCAAATTTAGATGTAAGAAAAGGTGTCATTATCTGTAGTTCAAACCTTGATAAGTTTACAGCTAAGAAACTTGTAATGATGTTTGAAAAAGAAGATGAAAAATGAAGAGGTTTTATTACCACATATGTGAAGGTGCTTGCTGCCATCATCATCACAGAGAGGGCAACATTTCCCCTGGAACACAACTAAATCATTTTATGAAATTATTTTCTACAATCTAAAGATGTAAAATGTGTTCGTGCTCCATTATCTACCTTGCAAGATAGGTAATAAGATTACTTTCGGAGGTTGCAGCGGTGATGGTTTTTCTCAGTTTAACACGATGCAGAAACAGAATTATATAAGCAATGTAAGTGCATAGGAAGTCCTCCTGGGCAACAACTGACTAATATCAAGTCGGTCGCATAATGAGAAACAACTTTAACAACTTGCTTGCAAAAAACCCGGACAAAGACATCACCTATAAAAGATCACACACAAAAAAAATACTAGGTTTACAAAGAACAAAACTTAAAACTGAAACTCCTTATAAGTTTGTATATAGTGAATCAGGCATTAGAGAGTGGAGCACTTGGAAATCACAAAGTTCCTTGATTTAATTGTATGAAAATATAATTGCATTTTCACATGCTCATCAACTATAAAATATATATCTAGATAAGAAAATGTTGCCCATTAAACAAGATGGGTAAATTATCAAAACAAAGTTCATCACTTGCATCGCTTAAGCAGAAAGGAATTGATCAAAGACATCCTTATAGGTCCATGGAATGCATACTTAAGGTACAAAGATTTTAGATAATTAACTAGGATTAAGATGAAAAAAATATATTTTTGGAAATACTAAGGGAATGGACTAATTCTAATCTACCATTACTATCTAATTAAAGTTTGGATCTAACAATGTGTGACAAAAGAGCTAAATAAACTTTTGACCATATAGTTTGCAAAAAAGGTTTTAGCACATTATAATCTTTAGTGTGCACTGCTGATTCTATACTTAGATAATCCAAAGAAAAATACAGTTTATTCTTGCAAAATCTGAAAGAAAAAAATAATCCTGGTTATAATGGGAAAGGATTGTTTCACTGCATGCACCATTTTAATTATGAATTATCATCATAGACAAGTGTAGAAATGAAAGGAGAGCTTTATACTTATTGTATGGATGCCATACATGACAAGTTAGAGAATGTCAAAATTACTTTGAAGAATTTTAAGATCAAAGTCAGATAAGGTTTATGGTATCAATCATAATGATGTGTGTAAATTATATATATTTTTAGATATTTTATATTGCACATCTACTTACATTTCATTGACATGATCTACATTATCACACCTCATTTTATTATGTTATCATGATTTTTTACTCCATATCATTCGGATGTCTTCTCTTTGCATGTTTTCATTTACATGATGTGTTTCGGAGCAAAATGAAATTTTAACGAAGAACAAAGCAAAAAAGTAGAGCAGGAAGCAGAGCAACCAGGCGAAAACTCTAGCCATGCCTCACAGGCACGACCAAGGCATTGGTTGTGCCCCTAGGCACGAGTGTGCCTCAATCATAGAAGGAGCTCAAGACACGGTCATGTCTCCTAGATACGACCGTGTGATATTTCTAAAGAAGGCCAAGGCACGATCGTGTGTCTCAGACACGGCCGTGTGTCTCAGACACGGCCGTGTGTCATTCCTGGGAGAACTTCAAGCACGACCGTGTGTCCTAGACACGACCATGTCTGGCCAGCAATGCTTCCTCAATCCTAGGTTGTGCCTCCACTTTACTTAGCCTCAAGAGTAGGCCATGCCTCTCAGGCATGGTCGTGTGTCAGAAAAGCATGGGTCGTGCCCCATGCCTATAAAAGGGGGTGTTTACCCCTTTCTCAAGGGAGATTGTTCTTCCCTTCTAGAGAGAACACTAGATCCATCCACACTATATTTCCAGAGATTTCTTTTACGATTCGAGATAGATTTCTCTGATCCATCTATCATTCGAGCAAGGAGAGCACTCTCGAAGACCAAGACATCAACCGGCTAATCATTCTTTCCCTTTTCTCTTTAGATCAGAATAGAATGTTTATTTACTTGTCTTTGTATTTTCTCTCCTTGTCTATGGAGTAGATCTCTTGAATTCTAGGGTTAGGGAGTATCTATGATGTGATTGATGATGTATGAACTATGAATATGTTAATTTTCTATTTCTATGAGATGTTAACTCTTATACTATATATGTTGTGTCTTGTACATGTTTGACGAAATGTGTATGTGAATGATGCATGTAAATCTAGGTGTTTGCTTCTATGTTAGGGTTGCTACTAAACTGGATAATTGGGAGATCCTTAGTGACAAAGAATACTCATTCAACCGAACATTTATGCCCTCAGTGAAAGAGGGCATTGACACTTATTCCACTTTCTAAAGTTAAAAGATCTTGACATATGAACTTATCTTAATTCATAGGAGTAATGTTGAGAATTAGGATATGAACATGTTATAGGGACATTATCTAACATCATAGTGAAATCGAAAGCCTAGAATCGCTCTCTAAACCAACCTCCACAACTCACTTCCCTCTCTTTAAGTCCTAGACCTCACAACTCTCTCTCTCTCTCTCGCTCTTTCTCATACTTTCTCTCTTTTAAGTTCACAAGCTCCCAACTTGATTAGTCTAGAAAACTTTCTTTCCAAAATCACTAGTGCATTAATCCATAATCTTTGTGGATACGATAATCTTTTATATTATTGACGATGTTACCGTGCACTTGTTGTTACATAACAAACTGCTATAGTGAGTCGTGTCTCATTCCTTTCACTCATCTTATACTCACTTGGTTCAGAACATTGTCTATGTGTCAGTCCCCACTAGGCTGACTATGTCACACCTAGCTCAAGTTATACTTTCTCGTCCTGTAGATTCAAATTACTCAAACATGTGTCTAAGAGTATCATACTCTTGACATGTATTGCTTTGGCCAAAGACTTCGAGTAACAATCTTGACAAGTGGTCATAGGGTATATGTCTCCTTATGCAAGGAGCGGTGAATCTTGTGTAGGCTATCCAAACACCTTTAGGCACTTCGACTTATACCTAATCATCTCATACCCACACCTCCGTGGAGATATATCGACTAAGATGTCAAAGTATAAGTCTTCATGATCAAGGTAACTTGAATACCTTAAGTCAAAGGAAACTTGCACTCGAGCTGCAATAAGATCTTCATTGACATATCCATATATGTAAAGAACCATATGAAGTCTCATGGAAGGTCATTCCAATGAACTAGTTACCCTTAAGTAGCATCCACGTTAACTCTCAACATCCCAATGTATCCATCCAGTGAGGAGCGACTGCTTTGTTAAACTAAGAAGTATAACACGTGCTAGTCTATCAGAATCGCTGATGTCCGAACTCATCAATTCATCGACTAGGGAATATTTTAATACATTCATAATTACACATGTAGATATGCACATTAGTTGTGATTCAATCACAAGTTCTCTCATGCTATGAATCGTATTGCAGACATTCAATAAATGAGTTTAAGATCCAATCATATACATAACAATGTACACTCAAATAGTAAATTTTTATTTATCCAATAAATAGTACATACCATAAGGCGATTGTCTTAGGACATCTCTCAAATATAACACAACCCTAGTTCCAGATCTAGATTAGTGCATCACAATAAACAAAGGGGTATAAACCAAAATTAATCACAATGATGACTAACCCTTAACTAAACTTAATGGTCAAATAATGATCATTTGAGTTATAAAGGGATCAGACATTTTTTAGGACAATTTGATAGATGAATTATTAGTTTTAAATGATTATTTTTGAAATGATCTTTTTTGGTCGAATGAACAACATTGTTCGGGTCACCAATAATGATGGAATATAGTCGTAGGATAGATAGGGCAAAATGACTTTATTGGTAAATTGATAACACATTCGGTTGATCGAACAAACCCTCATGGTCAAAGGATGACCATCAGTCTAACCAATGTGACCTATTCGAGTGATTGTAAAACGTTTATCGTTCAATCGAACCACCTCGATACCTCAAAAAGTTGATTGAGTGATCAGACTTTTCGTCTTTCGGTTAACCGAACACACATATGTGGTCAACCAAACCACCTTAGTACTGCAAAAAGATGATCGTACATTTCACCTTTCGATCGATCGATACACCTCAAAACCCAAAGTTGATCGAGTGACCGAGACTCTTCATTATCCAGTCGACCAAACAAACATTTATGGTCGATCAAACATCCTCATAACCCAAAAACGTTGTTCAATTAATAGAACATTAAGTTGTCCAATCGACTAAAAAACATTTCTGACCGATCCCACTCTATAAAAATAGTGTCGAAGGTTTAGGTCGACACATCACCAAGAGTCAAGTTCTCCTTCAACAGCAACGCCAAAATTGTCTCTCTTTTATCATTAACGTCCGATTAAGCCTCCAAATACCTCAAAAATGCCTTGATAATGAGTATATTCCTATGCTTTGTCAATTTTTAATATTATTGCAAGATTTATTTTATAGCCAAAAATGCTAAATCACCCAAGAACAAGTTGATTCGTCTAATCTCAATCAAGACCCTAGATTACCCACTGAGGAACTTAGAAAATCATTTGTATTTAGAATGCATTTAGTGTTAGAAACCCAGTACTTGGATAGGCCCTTTTTTACGAATAATATCCTGACATAGTTGAGATCATCAACTATTGTTGCCTAGCTAACCTTGTATATTGCACACATTATATCAATCATGACCTATGTGTAAAGTTTTATCACGACCTCTACCCTATAGATGAGCTTCTTATAAAACTAGGGTAGCATCTCAAGATCTTTTCTTTGATGTTGACATGATTCGAAACTTTCTAGGCACTGGGGTAACTAATAACCCATTTTATTATTTCCCAGAAATTACCTGAACCTTATTCTCATCTCACCTTGGATATTATGCATTCTAATTTTTTTAAGGGTCCTCATCATCATCCCATCAGAGCAGTCAACCTTAGTGCACCTAATAATGCAATGTATAAGGTCATCATAGGTTGCATTCTCCCATTAGCTACTAAAGATCAGGCAGTGATCCGACCTCATCATCTATTTCCCATGCATGCATTTAGGTATCTACTTTATATCGACATAGGTCTTTTAGTATTTAAGACCAACATATACTATTCCGATTATAGTTCCTCCGAAAAAGTTAATATGACCTACTGTCATATCATCACTACATTTATTACATCATTTAGCATAAACACTACAGTAGGAAATGTTAAGGCATTATCAGACTCATTTGATAAGATAGGTCTTAGATAAATTTCCTTAGTCGTCATAACAATAGGGGACCTAGATCTTGGTGTATATAAACCTAGACGATAACGAACCACGCAGGTCGAAGAGGTGGAGTCACATTCTAAGAATGATGAGCTAGACTTCCCGTTGTTAGAGTGGTCTACCCCTATAGCCCCTCTTGAGTCATATAATCAATATACTCATTTACAGCAGTAGATGGAGGGTTTTAGTGAAATGTAGGAGGATTTAGTCAAATCGATGTGCACTGTCAGTCACTTGAACAGTGATAACAGCAGGAGATATTCGATATTCTCCAAGCTTGGCACATCTGCCAGTAGCCTTTTCCATCGTTTGATTAGATTTAACTTGTTTGACTTTATGATAGCTATGCATGTATAGTTTTAGCCATGGTTGTTTTACTTTATGCTACCCATGTTTAAACATCTTATCAAATTTCCATTATGAATATTGAATCATTTGATTTTACTTTTGGAGTCTTAGAAATGCTTATCAATTGAATGCTTGCTCTAGTTAGTTAATTAGATTGCTTATTATAAATAATATTAGTCATGCTTAAATATATTTAATTATCAATTTTGATGCAATTTTAAGTACTTAATTGCTTAAATGTCAAATAGTCTAATTGTTGTTTATTTTTAAAAATTATTTTAAACTAATTTTAAAAGTATGTTTTTGAAAATATTTTTTTAAATTATTTTGAAAATTAATTTAGAAATTACTTTAAAATTATTTCAAAATTCCTTTAAAATTTTACTATAAACATTTTTCAAAAATATTTTTGTAAAAAAAATTGACATTCATTTATCAAAAGTTATGATTTACCTACAATGACCCTTAATTTGATGTGTGTCAAAGGGGAAGAGTTATGTTTAAAGTCTAAGAGACAATGGTTAACCATTAAAGTTTAAGTTTGTTAGAGTTTTAACTTAAACTTTAGGGTTTTGATAAATTTAAGAAGTTTAAGTTTTAACTTAAACATTAGAGTTTTGATAAATTTAAAGTTAAAGTTTTTCAAAACTATTTTAAGAGAAGGTATTTTTTTCTCTAACTTTAACTCGAGTTGCCAAACATTAAAAAGGAGGAGATTGTTGGTGCAAGCAGCACTAAATAACCAAACTCATATTTTGATGTCTGGCAAAGGATTTAAAGTTAGATATTATGGATCTAATGTAGGTGTTTAGTGTGCATGTCACATAACAAGGAAAGTCATAGTGGGTAAGGAGGACCAAACACTAGACAGTTGTTATATTTAAGAGTTGTCCTAAGGCAATCACATTAGATTTTGTATTATTTAATTGAAAAATAAAATTCACTATTTGGGTGTACATTCTCTATGTATGTGATTTGATCTTAAATTTAATTAATGAAGTCCACAATATAATGCATAGCATGAGAGAAATTATAATTGGATCATAATTAATGGGTATCTCTGTTAGTATTAGCCCTAAGAGCCAATTATGAGATGATTAGGCTTATTGGGTTAATGATTATGGTATTGGGTTAA
>JBBUKS010039893.1:0-10637 GCA_038050645.1 Hedychium gardnerianum | reverse complement strand
AGCATCTCTATATGTGTAATTATGAATGTATTGAAACATTCCCTAGTCGATGAATTGATGAGTTTGGATATCATCAATTATGTAAGACTAGCACGTGTTATATTCCTTATTTTAACTAAGCAATCACTCCTCACTGGCTGGAGACATTGGGATATCAAGAGTTAAATGTGGATACTAGTTAAAAGTAACTAGTCAATTGGAGTGATCTGCCATGAGACTTCATATGAGTCTGTACATATATGGATATGTCAATAAAGATCTCATTACAACTTAAGTGTAAGTTTCCTTCGACTTGAGGTATTCAAGTCATCTTGGTTATGGAGACTTATACTTTGACATCTTAAGCAAACATCTTTTTGAAGGTGTGGACCCAAGATGATTAGGTATAAGTTGAAGTGCCCGAAGGTGTTTAGATTGACCATAAAAGATTCACCGCTCCTTGTAAAAGAAGACGTATACCCTATGATAACTTGTCAGGATTATTACTTAAAGTCTTTGGTCAAAGAATTACATGTCATGAGTATGGTACTCTTAACACATGTTTGAGTAATTTGAATTCACAGGATGAGGAAGTATTACTTGAGCTAGGTGTGACATAGTCAACCTAGTGGTGACTGATACATAGATCATGCCCTGAATCAAGTGGGTAAAAGATGAATAAAAGGAATGAGACACAACTCACTATAGCTGTTGAAAGGATTCAGAACTATTCTAGCACTATAAGAAAAAACTTGAAAGACAACGTTTTTTTTTAAAAAAATGTTATCCTTTTTTTTATAATATTTTAATGAAAATTATTGTCTATATTTATTTTTTTATCAAAGATAATATTTTTTTCAAATAACCATTATCTATTGGTGTTTTTTTATTAAAGATAATATTTTTTGAAAAATATTATTTATGGACTTATTTCAAGAATTATATATGGAAAGCCTAATCCTTTCTCCATTCTCCTCTCTTCTCATAAAACCCCCCAATTCCTTACCTCTCCCCCCGCGGGCGACCTTACGACACTTTTCAACATGAACAAGGAAGTGAGATGTACCCTTGTTCCCCACTTCACCCTCTTCCTTCGCGAAGCCCACAGAGGAGGATGAGCAGAGTAGAGCAACGTAGCGCAAAGCAGATGATGTCCAGTACTAGCACCTCCCATCTCTTTTGGAGGACGTCGGCCTCCGCGAGGCAAGCCCCCTCAGTCGCCATAGCAGTCCGTGCGGACATTGATCCAGTTCCGTGGCCACGACCGGCAATGCAAACCCTAGCCTTTGTTGCCATCGTACTCCTGGCCTACCTCCAATTCCTCCCCACCACGCACTTCTGCGACCCATCTGATCCACTCTGAAACTAGATCCCCCTGGACCCAAATCACTCCCAACCCATTGTGAGCTAAAATCTCCCCCTTCCTATTTTGTTATTTGTATCATTGTGATTAGGAACCTGAATCTCGATTTCTTGATGTTTGGACTTTTACTGAGACCTAAGTTCAAAGCAAATTGTGATTTTTAATAGTTGATCAAACCGAGGGTTGATGAGAAAGAAGATCTCAGTGCCTACATTGCATATCAAGACAAGGTCGCTAGAAGATTTCATCTATTCTCTTCCACGGATTGCTTGGATCTCTAAGTCCTCATTGTCCTTGCAAACTCTACTCTTTCTAGCTCAAGGTTCTCTCCTCTTTCTTGCTCTTCTTATTTTGTGTTGTTTGTTTTCAGTTCTTGGTGATAATATGAAGAAATTGAGTAAATGTTGAGAAAATCTAGTATTGCTATTGTGATAACATGTAGTAAAATATGCCAAGCAATTATTTTGATTTATTCCAGATCATAATGTCCATCAATTCGACAAATGAAGAAGGGTGTTATTCTAGAATTTGATAAGTTGCAAATTGCCTTGTTAATAAAGTATGTCAATATATGTCTCAGCCTAGTTAGCTTCTTTTATGATGATCCCTTTTGATAATGAGATTGCTTTGGAGTTTTTACCATATAACATAATGCTACTGCACCAATAAGTTTTGTCAGCATCATCTTCATGGTTTTTAAATGTCACTAAATTGAAACTTGTCGGTGTTTGTTTGATTTTTTTTGTTTTCTAGATATCCAAACAAACATCCTTTTCCATTTCATTGTGCCAGAAAATGAAGACGATAAGTTATCGTACTACAAGATGAAAGTCATTCCAACCTTGAAATCACTAGGTGAGTGTATATACAGTCACAAGAATTGCCAACGAGCTCTTATGGTGCTCGTTACGCATAACTTTGTACAGGATAAACAAAGTAGAGGAGAAATTAAAATTTCACCAATTGAAGGTTGAACTCCTTCAGCCAGAACTTCTATCTTTTGTCATCCCGAGCATGAACAAATTTATCTATGTTTCACCTAATATGAACTTGATTCTTTGGACCGATATGTTTTTTGTTCTAAATGGTTATGCTTGAGAAACTTCCTTTTTAGGACCTCTAAGTTTGAGTACAAGATATTATAAGATATCAGTTGGGAAAATTACAAAGCTCTCTTGATCTAAATCCTTCTGTTTCTCTACTTGGAACAAGTTTGTGTTATTGAAATCCAATCAGAGTGCTCTATTTCACAGAGGAATGTTGAAGAGTTGTTGGATTTGGGAGCATTTACTAGAAATTTTGGATAGATTTGGTGAATATTTCATTCAAATTATTATATGAGAATGGCTTTACTTTGCTGCTATTTTCGATTTCCCATGCCATGGATCAGAACTAATGCTTGTCGTTATGAGAATGGCTTTACTTTGCTCCTCACTCTCAATTTCATTAGTTGAGTTTAATGCATTGATTATGTTAGAAAGTATAGAATCTATTCATTGAGTTTAATATATAGATGTTGCATTTGTTGTTAGTTTATTGTTTTTGTCAAATATGTTCATTGGATTTAATGAATTGATTATGTGAGCTGCTTCATCTTAATTATAATGTAATAATTTTCCTCCTCGTAGATGAATGTGGAAAGAAACTGAAAGTGAGGTTTTTGTTTTGCCAAGAAGGATACTCATATATTTTCGAGAAGATGCAATATTACTAGAAAAATTCAATCCAAGAAGCAAAATATGTTGGAACTAATATGCATGTCTAGTATGTAGGATTTTTGCTTTTATAAAGACTTAACATGAATCTAAAGTTTGTGGATTATGTCTACATATTTTCTGTTTGATTTGTATGACACATTTTTGGTTTAATAGTAAGAAGATTGATTAGTTATACTTTCATGGTATTTTAATTGGTGTTATTTATAAGAGTTTAATTAAGTAATTCGTGATGTAAATATAATAGACAATGGTTTTGTAAATAGAAAAACAATAATTTTTTATTTTATGCTAAAAAGTTGTATTTTAAAAAAGACAACGCTTTTTTATGCATTGTCTTTAAGCGGTCTTTTAATAACAGTGCTTTTAACAACGCTTTTTCAGTCACATAGACAATGCATAAAAAGCGTTATCCTTCGGCTTTTTTCTTGTAGTGTGGAATCGACTGTGATTTTTTGATTAATTAGGGATCATGATGTACTATTAGGTGTCACTCATGATTGTTCCATAATTAATAGTTAATTATAGATGAACAACATAAACTGGGAACCTACAATGTCACACACACTACAAGATTATCGAGAGACTTAAAACGAGTTTGAGAATTGAATTCTCAGATCGAGAGAGAATAAGTTTGGTTGGACCAGAGAAGGGCAAATCTGGAAAGGATTTGGCGCAATTGAAGCGCAGATGGGTCACATCTTTTGATGACGAATTGGACCCTATTTGGTTTAATTATAAACTAAATTAGTTTGGTTTTAATTTAAAAAGGTTTGGTTAATGAACAAAGGTGATTTAGTTTTGAACCAACATGGTTTGATCTTGAATCAAACTTAAGGCTAATGGTTTGGGTTAACAAATAGGGGTTTGAATTTATTATTCAAACCCGATAAGAGAACCTACATAAAGATATAGAATAAGAAAAAAAAGGAGGAGAATTCAATTAAACCTAAAAGTTAGGTTTTGTGAATTGATTATTCCCTCTCCCTTCTTTCTCTCTTCTTCTGTCGCCCAAAACAAAAAAGGCAAGTTTTTCCTTTTTGTTGCTACCGCCAACCATTCCTCCTTGTGCCACCATCTAGCCAAGAGGGGCCGCCAACAGCAAGCTACTACCCAAGGGATCTATCGCCGGCCAAAGGACTTGTTCTTTTCTTTCGCCAACAACAAGCTACTGCTCAAGGAACCCATCGCCGGCCAAAGGACCTGCTCCTTTCTTCCATTGGTAGCAAGTTGTTGTCCATCTTCCTGCGGTGGTGGCTGCTCTGATCAACCATGGTGGCTGCTCATCCCAGCCATGGTGGTTGCTCAGCCTAGCCATGGTGGCTGCTCCGCGCAGCTATGGTAGCTGCTCCGCCCAGCAAACGCCAACAGCAAGGTTACTGCCCAAAGACAGCAACTACCGGCAGCAAGACTACTGCCCAAGGATTGCCACCACCACCAGCAAGGTTGTTGCCCTTGTTGCCGCCAGCATCCTGGCCAGGAAGTTGCTAGCAATAACTTACATGAATTTGCCAGTAGAAGCAGGCTTACGCCAGTGGACAGCAGCAGTAAGAAGTTGTTGTAGTGTGTACCACCGTCGATTGCTTCTATGCCACCAGCCCCTTCCGGCCACCATGCTCTTGCTGTCGACAAGCAAGCCGTAGGCAGCGGGTCCTCCGAGCGTCAGACAGCAGCCAAGGGCTACCATCTCCTTCGAGTTGGTGTTGTCGGGTTGCCTTGAGCTATCGGGCATCAACTCGATACATGATCTCTCTCGGATCACTTTGTCTCCCCTCTTTGGCTAGTACCGAAGCTGAGATAAGAACTCGTGACTTAGTGAAGTCGTCTCAAAGATAACTTAGCGTGGAAATGAGTCGAGGCAAGCCTCATTTGGCTTGCTCGTTGATTCCGGAAGAGGCTAACCTTGTAAGACTAGCAAACACTTTCTACAAGGTTCAATAACGAACTCGCAAGTATAATTCTTATTCGTAAAATTTTATATTATGGTTATGTCTTGCATTGTTGTATCCTGCATGCATGTGATGTGTGTGTGTTGTAATAATTTAGAATTATTATTTGTCTTCCGCTACATGTTTGTGAAAAGTGTCTAACACACGCATTATATCGGGCTCCCCAACAATAACCATATGGAGCAATGGACATTTAGAGTAAGGAATCAAGATCTTTCAAGATGAATGAGCAAAGATTGAAGAGATATTTCTTCGACATGCCCATTGAGAAAGAAGAGGAGCAAGTCTTCCTCGAGCCAAGGCCCCAAATTAAGTCAGACAAAGGTCGAGCTAATGACCTAAAGCAAGCGCTAACTTTGAGTTTTCTAACTCTAAATTTCATTTTTGAGTTATTTTTGGACCAGGAGTTTCCACGAGCTAGTTGTAACGATTTGGTAATCTCCCGTAGTTACCTAGATTTTCTCCTCCTCCTTATTAATGTTTTATTTTCATTAGGGCAATGAAAAGTCCAAGTCCGGAGGGATGTTTGTTAGTTAGTTTTTCTTTTGTTGATCATGCTTACAAGTCACATGTCATCTGATGTACATAGATTATATATATTTTTATGCATTATTTGACGTATATCTACTTATATTTCATGAGCATAATTTACACTTATTGCATCATATTTCATTATTATGGCATATTTCTACTCTTTTAGTTCAGAGAATTGCTCTTTGCGTATTTTCATTGATAGGACACGATTTGGAGAGAAAATGAAGCAAAATACGGACTTTGGAGCAACTTTGGAGAAATACCTAGAAAACACAGTCGTGCCTCTCCAAGGCATGACCATGCCTTCAGTTGCCAAAAGACCACGACCGTGCCATGCCATTAGAAGAAGCTTATGGCATGATCATGCCTCACAAGCACGATCATGTCCCACTCCAACTCAAGCTTCACACGGTCGTGTCAAATTTTGGGCAGCCAACAGACTAAAAGTAAAACGGCCATAAATTTGTACGCGGTTAGAGTTTTGGGCTAAATTAACTTTCAAAATGTAGATAACTTCAAGTTATATAACTTTGCTTCAGAGTAAAATAGAATAATCCATGATCTATATGTGCTAAAAGACACAGTCGTGCCTCCCAGGCACGGCCGTGTCCCCTGCTCCGCAGACCAAACTTTAGATCACTATAACTTTTGTCTTGCTTAGAGTATTAAGGTGTTCTCTATATTAAATTGAAGATAACTTCAAGGACTATAACTTTTTTTCAGGATGCAAATTGAGAAAATGTCTAGCCATGCTAAAAGGCATGGTCGTGCCCCCCTTCTAGGGGCTTCTTATTTGCAGGTCGTGCCTCAAGGCACAACCATGCTTTGGCTCCAGAGACTCCTCATTTGCAGGTCGTACCCCAGAGGCATGGTCGTGCCTCACTTTCAGAGCACGGGCCGTATTTTTTAGGATGAACCATATTTTTTAGGCACAGTCCATGTTTTTTTAGGCACGACCATGTTTTTCACAGCTTGTCGAATTCTAAACAGCCTACAGACAAAAAGTAAAATAGCTATAATTTTGCATTCGATTAAATTTTTGGCTGATTCAACTTTCATAATGTATATAACCTTAAGATCTACAACTTTTTTTCAGAGCTCAACCCGAGATTAAGTGGTTTAAGGTGTGAAAAAATAGGTTTTGTGAAGCCTAACAAAAGGGGACAATTCTAGAAATCCTGGACAAGTATAAAAGGGTCAAGAAAACACTTGAGAATCTTTGGTTTAGGGTTCAGCCTCTCACCTTGGGGAAGGGTTCTCTCTTTAGGAGGAAACCCTAGAGCTTCCATCTCCTCCTCCTCCTCGACGATCCGTCTACCTCCGGAGCAAGGAGACATCCTGAAGACACCGATATCTCCATGATAAGTATCTCTTCTCCCTTTATTCTCAAATTTGAGGTTGTAAGTATGCTCTCTTTTGTGTCTTTGGTTTATTCTTTCTTTTTCATGGAGTAATCTCCTTATTCTAGGACGTAGGGAGTAATTATGATATATGATTAATATATGAACTATGTATATGTCATTTTCTTGTTTAATTAAGTGTTTATGTCTTGTTCTATGTGTATTGTGTCTCCTACTTGTTTGAAAAAATGTGTGTGTGAGTAATGCATGTAGAAGTAAGGGATTTGCCTTTATGTTGAGATTACTACTAGGCTAGATAACTGGGGATCCTTAATGACAGGGGACACCCATACAACCGGACTTACATACTCTTAGTGACAAAGGGTATCGATACTTACCAACTTTCTAGAGTCAAAAGACCTTGATATAGGGGTTATTTCTTACTATGACATTCTAATGGTATTCCATTCTAGAAGTCTGTTAGAATCTCTACAAGAATATAAGCATGAAAAATAAGGAGATGAATATACATTACTTTGCGAACCCTAGAATCATATCCCTAAACTCTTCACTCTCAACCAACTCTTCCCTCTCACAACCAACTCTCTCTCTCTCCCTCTCTCTCTTCTCTCTCTAGTTCTCAAGCGTTCAGCCAGCCTTCGATCATCTAGATAACTTACTTTGCGAACTAGTGCTTAATCAACAGTCCCTGTGGATATGATAATCTTTTATATTATTGACGACATAACCGTGCACTTGCAAGAACGTAACATTATCATGCATTATTTGCTTGTTTCTTATAAGCATGACTCTAGCATAATAGATTTTTATGTTCTTGTGATCTATGATAGTATGCTTAGTTATCATTTCTTCTATCAGTAGTAGCATGACTTGAGCATTGTTTCTCGTCCAAAAGAGTTTTGATGTTGACTTAGTTATTTTGGATCTTTTACACTTATGCTTGATTTTGATAGTGATATCTGAGAGTAGTTATGATTCATAAAATTGAATTAGTACTCTTGTCTCATAGGTGACCCCTCAACTATATTTTGGTTACTAGATAAACTCGGATCATGGTACTCATTGAGAAAAATTAAAATCCTAGAAAAAAATAAGAGAAAAAAAGATTGAATTGAAAAAAAAAAGTTTGTTCAAGTTTTGCACCTTGCAAAAAAAAAGAGAGAAAAAAAATATGAGATAAAAAAATAGTTATCATGAGTGGAAGCTGATAAGGTACCTCTTTGAGACCGAATTAGATTACTGGGAAAATATCTGTCATATTTTTTTGATACCGAGGATTCCTTTGAGACCTTATGTAGATAGTGCATAACACTTTGGGGGGCGGGGGGGACGAACCTTGCGTGTGGCAAATCAGTGTCAATCATCGAAAATATTAGAAACACCATTAAATAAAGACTTGACTAGGATTGGAAGTTGAAACTAAAAAAGGTGTGCCACCTTATACACTGAGCACAGAGAACTTTCAGTTATGTCATACTAAGATAATTCAATTTTCTTTGCTCATTAGTGAAACTACATGATAGTACTAGATTGATTCGTTATGGTGTATTATGCATTATTCATGCACATAAGTATAGATTGCAAGTTTCACATAAAGAAAAGCAAAAGTTCACGTCTGGGTATTAATGTGTGTATTTCTTACATGATTTTAATATTGTTTAGCATATATTTTGTGATATTTCATGAGTATATTTCACATTCTCACATACATTTGATTACTCTTTTAGTTGGAGAACTTCTCTTTGTATATTTTTGTTGATAGGATGTATTTTTGGAGCAAAAATGGAGTCATCAAGTCTTGGAAGGAGAAGCCCCAGCCAAGAACATGCTCTGGCCATGTACCATGACATGAGCGTGTTTTTCTCGGACAAAGTTAACCGAAGAATGGAGCAAAAATAGAGTTTCTAGTGCCCCAAGCTTTTCTCCAAACCTCCTAACATGGAGAAAGAGGGTTTTCCCTATTCTAGGGAACCCTAGAGTCGCCATTCCTAGAGTCGTCAAAGTAATCCGTCCACCGATTGGAGTTTGGAGTTCCTTCCGAAGACTAGCAATCATCTGGCTAAGTTTTTTCTTCTCCTTTTTCTCTGTTTGGAGTTGTTAGATGCTTTCTTTCATGTTTTTTGATTGTAACTCCATCTCTATGGAGTAATTTTTAAGATTCTACGATTAAGGAGTAGTCTGATGTAATTGTTGACATTCAATTCAAATATTTGTTTATCTTTCTCTATTGCATGACATGTTTATTCCATGATCTGGCTTTATTATGCATACATGATTGTGACACTAACCGCCACCTTTGTATCTCACGGGATGTAAGGAAGGACCGAAAGGTGAACCCAACTCTCCGACTCATAAATGCTCGAGATGTGAGGAGTCGGTCATGAAAGTATGCTGGAACACCATGAGGAGATGATGCCACAATAGGGACACTATTGGCTAACACAGATCCTAATGGGGTTTCCCCGATTCGGCGTCACAAAGTAGAGGAAGGCAACTAGGGGACTATGAGGATCTTGTGACAGGGTCCTTTTGTTATATTTGAGAGATGTCCTAAGGCAATCGCCTTATGGAATATACTATTTATTAGATAAATAAAGATTCACTATTTGAGTGTACATTCTTTATATATGTGATTGGATCTTAAACTTATTTACTGAATATCCATAATACAATTCATAGCATGAAAGAACTTGTGATTGAATCACAACTAGTGAGCATCTCTACATGTGTAATTATGAATGTAATGAAATATTCCCTAGTAATGAATTGATGAGTTCGAACATCATCAATTTTGTAAGACTAGTATGTGTTATACTCCTTGGTTTAACTAAGCAGTTGCTCCTCACTGGCTGGAGACATTGGGATATCAAGAGTTAAACGTGGATGCTAGTTAAAGGTAATTAGTCAATTGGAGTGACCTACCATGAGACTTCATATGGGTCTATACATATATGGATATGTCAATGAAGATCTCATTGCAGCTTAAGTGTAAGTTTGCTTCGACTTGAGGTATTCAAGTCATCTTGGTTATGGAGACTTATACTTTGATATCTTAAGCAAGCATCTCTTTGAAGTGTGAACCTAGGATGATTGGGTATAAGTTGAAGTATTTGAAGGTGTTTGGATAGATCATAGAAGATTCATCGCTCCTTGCATAAAGAGACATATACCATATGACCGCTCATCAGGATTATTACTCGAAGTGTTTGGCCAAAACATAACATGTCAAGAGTTTGACACTCTTGGATACATGTCTCAATAATTTGAATACAAAGGATTAGGATGTATAACTTGAGTTAGGTGTGACATAGTCAGCCTAATGGGGACTGACACATAGACCGTATCCTGAACCAAGTGGGTATAAAGACGAGTGAAAAAATAGACGCATGAATATTTGTAGCTGCTGAAGAGTTCAGAATTGTTCTTGGATCAACTATGATTTTTCAATCAATTGGAGGTCATGATGTATTATTGGTATCACTCATGATCAATTCATAATTAATAGTTAATTATAAATAACCAACATAACTAAAAATCTATTGGGTCACACGCACTACGAGTATATCCGAAATACGTAAAATAAGTTTTGGAATAAGATTCTCAGATTGACAGAGATTGAATCTGATAGGACTAGATGAAGGGCAAGTATGAAAAATATTTGCTCGGTTGAAAAAGATGGTGGTTCACGCCTCTTGTAGGTGAGTTGGATCCATTATGGTTTAGTAATAAATCAAAT